>MU278543.1:0-135227 GCA_022385745.1 Cubamyces sp. BRFM 1775
ACACGGAGGAGACGAAGGGATCCAACGTCGTCGCGAGAGATGTCCTGCGGGGTCGGAGGCTCTTTATACGGTCGAGCATAGTATAGCGTCATAGTCGGGGGCATGGTCTATGATGGACGGGTCTCGGATTGGATATCCCCCGTCTGAATCAGAAGGACGATGTGGTCAGGCGTACATCGAAAACCCAGGGCCGACCCAAGGCCGCAGCGGTTCGCGTCGGGAAGCGGGATGCACGTTTAGCATTTATGGCATCTGCACTGCAAGCAGGGGTCCCATGACTCTCACGGCCATCAATCATACCGGACATGAGTGCACTCCTTCGCTCCGCGACGATGTTGGGAAGCAGGGCAAGCTATGACATAGGCCGATGTATGAGAATGCAGGATGGCTGAACATTGGCAGGAGCGACTCATTGTCGACGGACTCGGACGGAGGAAGGTTTGTTTGCGTCCACGCGACGCGCTGGAGCGCGTTGGTAAGTATTGATGGTACCACATGATCGGTACCGCCGGAGGGTGTGCGGAGCTCAAGCCGCGTTGATACTATTCCCAAGTCTTTTGACTTTTGCTAGGTGTTCCTTGAAGCCCTCAAGACCGATGCTTTCTGCGTACAGCTGGATATTCAGCCAACAAAGTCGGATGTACTGGCGCCCTATTTGGTAGGTAGAGCATGCGACAATTCAGCTACAAACGCCCGTATTACCTGGCGACTACCAAGAAGGCTACACAGGTGACAGAAGTGCTTGTTTGACTGTCCGCTACCGACTTCGCCTGTAGCTTTTGGTTTTACTGAATCTTAATACAGTATACCGTCTTTCGCGGGAATTAGGCAGCTTGAAAAGGTCAATAACAATCGGTCGCAAGATCATTGGAACTGTTAGGATGGGCCATACCATCTAGACACGAGGGGTTGCTTGCATTGGTATACGTTCGTGCAGAGGACAGGCTCTACAAGTTGTTCTTGGATGGTTGCCAAAGAGAGACGGAGGAGTGTTGGCAGTTGGAACGACAGGCGCCACGTGGGAGAATTACCCGATTTGATGGCAGGAAAGATGGGCCGAAGGATCCGGACCGTCGTTGAGAGAGTCTCTGTCTCTTGCAGCGGTAAAGCTGCTTTCAGTCTCACTTCATCTCCTCTAACTCCCTTCTTTCTGCCTTCGCTGCGGCCGCCTGCACGCTCATGGCGACCACTACCACCCTCTGCGAGTCTTACAGAGAGCGTAACGACGACTTCGACTCAGCCGTCGCTACGGACATGCTCCCCACTCCACCATCAACGCATACATCGCGTTCAAGCTCTCCCAGCCCTGGGCATGTTGGTACCGAAGCTGCAGACGCGCCTGATGCGCCTAACCATGCTAAGAAGAAGAAAAAGAAGAAAGCAAAGAAGAGCACGAAGGGGAAAGATACCACGAAGGGCGCTGGTGAACAGGATCAAGAACGCGACCGTCCTCCCGTGCTCTGCATTAGCCGCAACAAACATTGGAGGTACATCAGCTCATACCACGTAGGTCGCGACATGGCCCATCCCAGTGTTATCAGCCTAACACATTCTGCAGGGGCCATGGCTGCAGCTCCCGCTCGAATTGCTGGAATCGCTCCTACTCCTAAATCTTGACCCTGCTACGCTCCACGCAGCAGACACAAGATTACCCTCTCTCCCGCCTACCAACATCTCTGTACCTCCTCAGAGACAACGTGACCGTGGTTTTGCAGGCCTTGGCGACTATTCGCCGCCCGATTCTCCTCGCACTACGTTCACAGCCTTACCCCCGCCACCATCTCCATTCCCTCCACCGAGGCCGGGGAAGGCGACACCTCCCCCGATTGATCCAGGCGTCTTTCGGTCTGTGACCCACATCCGACGCCTTATAGATGAAGCCGCCGAGCTTTCCGTACGCGCGAGCTCCGGCTTGTCCGCAGCCGCGCTGGGCTCCATGCGTGGTGGGCCCGGTATGAATGGCAGCGCGTGGGCAACGGCGCAGTCTTTAGGACTGAACCCTCTCGGCGATGGCGGCAATGGGAGAAATGTCGCCATGTCTGCCATGCGGGTGCATCGCTTGCGGGCTTTGGCGGTGCAGAAACTGGCAGCTGCCTACAAGGCAGATGAAATCGCGTCAAGTGTTATGGTCATGCAGGGCGGCAGCGTGTTCGACGACATTGCTGAACGCGTCCTCAAAGTCGGTGCGTCTGCACTATTGCTGGTGGCCGGCTGGAAATAGCAGGAGCTCACGTATTTGCGGTAGATCCTAATGACGTTGACGCCAGATACGTACACTTCTTCCATGAGAGAATACCCTCCAGGTCTGTGACGTTTTCACGTGAATTATCGGTCCCCTTGACCCCATAATCCGATCAGGCAACTAGCCGAGTCGACGTCGACGCAAGTACTCGACGAGCTCATAGCTGAACACCCACATCGACTCGAGTTCTTCCGCACGCGTGGCATTGTGCACTGCTTCAGGGACGAGTATGCACTTGCAGCAAAAGATTTCACCCACGCGCTCAAGGAGGCGCGTGCCCTCCGCAAGGCACGTTCCGCCCATATGAATGGCAACCTAGGCGACAAGCAGCGCGGCAAAGGTGCCAAAAAGAAGAAGGGCAAGGCCGGGGGAAGCAAGACCAACGGCCAGGCCCCGCCAAATGGGACGAGCGCCAGCGCAGGAGGGGCTGACGCTGCCGACGGACCGGACGGGGAGTCTGTCATGCTCCATCCGTCCGTGCTTCCAGACGCGCCAGAGCCGATCGAGCCCCAATGTCTGTTCTTGCGCGCTGCGGCATACTTGCAACATGCGGTGTTCTTGATTGAGGACGCTATCTTCAAGCTCGAGGGTATCTGCAAAGTCCCCTCGGTAGACGGCGCGGAGATGCGTCTATGCTACGTCGAGAACGGCCGGTATGGAGGCGTTGAGATAGGCAACCCGGACGGCCCATTAGGGAAAGCCGATGGGGCGAAGCTGCAGGCCTACCGAGCCGTTCTAGCAGATCTTGCCTTCCGCGAACACATCCTCACCCTCGTCAAGAAGAGCATGCGGGACCATCGCCAGTTCCTCTCCCACTTCGACACGCTCGAGGGTGCGCCGGGCTTCGCCGACGCGGACATCGCGCAGCGCGCCGAGTACGCGTTCCTGCTCTCCGAGTCGCTCCGCCCGGGCAGCCAGTCCGCGCCCCCGCCTGTGCCCGACGCCCCGCCGATGTTCACGACATACCACCCGCTGCTCGTCGAGTCGCACTTCTCGATCCTCATCGGCCACCTCATGCTCGGCGACTTCCCCGGGCTCCTCCCTGCGTTCTCGCGCACTGCCGCGCTCGTCGACGGGCTTGAGGGCTATCCCGTCTTCCTGCCTCCGCGCTCGATGGCCCAGGCGGAGTTTGTTGAGGTCCTCGAGCGTCTCGCCAAGGGCTGGCGGAACGGCATCCAGCCCCACTCCCTTAGCCGTGCGAACTCGAAGCAGCTCGCGATCGAGGCGCCGTCCCCCCGCTCCCCGAAGGCGAAGTCCGTGCACCGGATACCGACCCCGCCAACGCCCGAGATGGACGCGTTTGGCGCATCTGGGTCGTCATCACACACCTTTGGCGTGAACGGCTCAAGTTCAAGTTCGTGTGCGGCGATGATGCACCCGTCCTCCTCGTCATCCGCATACGGCACGCCGTCCGCGTCCGCGTCTGCATCCACGTCGTCCGACGACGAGTCTCGGGAGGACCTTGTCGAAGCGCTGGATGCTGCGCGCATCCTCCTCGCTCCGGTGGCGAAGCGCCAGCGCGAGAAGGCGGAGCGCGCTGCGGCGGAGAAGACTGGTGCAGGGTCCGGTGCGAAGAGTGGAAGTAGCAGTAATGGCGCAAAGAAGCCGCTCAACATCAACATCCCGTTGCACGGCCCGCGAGTCGAGGTCGTGCTGGCATGGATGGCGGCTGTGTTCTTGTGCGAGCTGGACAGTGTGGCTTGATGCTGAGATACGCAGAGATCCTGGCCATTCGCTGCGCTTTTGACGTGGAGTGTGGGCTTCTCGAGGACTACTTCGAGGAGGGTTGACGAGCGTGATGTGCGACGGTCTGTTGTTATATTTTCTTGCAGGACGTGTGTGTATTATGTTATGTATGACCTACGACCGATGGCGCTGTCGAGTAGTATCCTTGTATGTACGCGATCGGGTATATGCGCCGCGTTCGTGTATTCCGTACAGACGTCTTGCTACAATATACCCCAGGCGTTGCGTAGCACTCTTCTACTCTTGTGCTCAGGAAGCAGCAGACCAATTTGTTCCATGTGCCATGTAGTGATTCCGCTATGCATCCAGCCTAGGACACCACAGACAGCCCCTAACTCCATACAAATCTTGACCTTATATACTACTGCTTCTTGTGGCCTTCGGCAGCAGCAATCTCCGCCTTGACCTCTTCCGCCGCGGCGAACAGGGCCCTGTTAACTCGAGGGAGAACAACGAATCCCGCCACTGCCACGACCACGAGCAAGAACGCTACTGTGGGGATTAGTGAAGCCGGTAGAACGCCGAGGTAGAGCGGCTCGACTAGCACGTTGAAGGGTATCGGTTCGACGGTGCGGTTGGCGTTTCCGGGAGAGGGCGTGAAGACGCCGCTGTGCACGACGCGGATCCGCGCGAACTTCTTGCGCGTGAGCGTCGGCTTGTCCGAGCTGTGCCTTGGGACGTCTTTGAGGCTGCTGCGGAGCTGTGCAGCGAGTTGTTCGGGGGAGTAGATGTCGATGAAGAAGTCAGCAGGGTGCTGTGCAGTGTCGGGAGGCTCAACGTTAATTGCTACTGGACATCATGAGTATGCAAATGACATACCATCGCTGGCCACGAGACCCTCAGCGTGAATTTGGAATACGAGAGCCATGCGGAGGCGTCCAAGTCGACCGCGAGCCATGTTTCGTGCGGACAGTGTCCCATATTGCTTGATGAGATCGGCTCACATACGGCGGTGATTGGTGTGCCCGTGGGAGCTGGTGGGACGCGCATAAGGGCCAGCGCATGAGATGGGCTGAGGACAGGCCTAAGAGTCCGTCGTTAGTCCGTTCTACCTCAAACGTATGCGTCTCGTGCATACCACTCATTCGCTCCCGCAAGAAAGACGTCTGGGCTCTGCGAAGCGTCAAAGTTGACGATTTCGGTGTTGGCGAGGACCACACGTGCCGAATGCACGATGCACAGGAGCAGCAGAGTCAGCCACGAATGCCATGGCGCGTGCATCCGCGGCACTTCGTGAGTTTGAACGGGCTAGGATAACTGAGTAATAAGTATCCAGTTTCTGAAGGGAGTAAATCAGGAGATGAGGTTCAGGCTTGCAATACAAGGACTTACTCAACCGAGGACCCGGTGGACGGTCACGGACTCACGGTAGAAACTAGAACGCCACTTAACGGCGTTTACAGAAACGTAGGCGACGATCCAGGAAGCGCCCATTTCGAGGTACATAGATGCTACGACAAGATCTGCGCCGGTTGCACGAGAATCAAAGAATCAGATGTGCTGCACCCTCGGCGACTTGGCTTATTGTATTCCATTTTTGTTAGAACGCTACAAAGGAAGCGACAACGATTCATAGATGTACTATGTTTCTATCTGCAAGAGCCAATGGCTCGTTCTCAGGCCTAGACTCTGCTGAATGGCTTTTCTGCGAGAAGTCGATTGGGTTGTATGCAAACGGCATAAACCTCGGTTCAGGAGCGTAAGCCTCCTATCGCGACGCCATGTGCACGAATCTTTGCGTAACAGCGTTTGAGTTCGACGGTTAGCAGCACCTGGTCCGTGCACTGGAGCGGTCTGGTCAGCTGCCTCGGACACTTCCTCCATTTAAATACCCTCCCAAACACGCTACAGTTAATGCGACCGCACTTACCCATCGCCGCTCTCGCCACTGACATAAACTATCCCGTATCGTCGACTACTTGACCATGGCAGACGCACTCGTCCAGCACCCTCCCGCGAGTGAGTGGCATTTCCCTAGATAGTACGCGCGCGTTTCTGAACGCCGATGATGCCATCCAGTGAAGGTCGGCGGACGGAGGTTGTCCGTGACCTCGCGGCCCAAGCCTGCTGCTCCCACTGCGTATGTACCTCTCACGCGACCTGCAATACCGTACCGTCCATCTGAGCTGCGTCGTCTAGTGAGCCAGAGAAGATGAGCCCCGGAGCAGACACGCCAACGGATTATCCCCGCCCTGCACCGCCCGGGGAGCAGCAGCAGCGCAAGGAAGAGGAAGAGGCGCCGAAGAGGAAGCAGGGCAACGGAGGCGACGAGCATGAACGGCGCATCCAAGAGAGCCTGTATCGGAAGGCCGAGATCAACAGGCCAACCAAAGAGTTCAAGAGCGGGGGCAAGGCAGTCGGTGGCGGAGGCAGGATCAGCCAGCCCGCCGGCAAGAGCCTTTCCATGTAAGCCTCTCCAAGTACGGTTGGGCGAAAGCGAAACGGACAAAGAACCACGCATATGTACGAGTAGGGCAGCCTAGCGACAGATGGGCTTGATTGTATCATTACCTGGGGTACCAGCACCTTTGTTGAAGTCGGTTGAATTCTTGCTGTCGAATGCAATTACAATCACACGAGAGAGATATGTGGCATGCATAGACCGAAGCTGCATGGATTACTTCGTCGTGTGGGCATGGACATGAGTGCATGGAAGCGATGCGAGAGGAAAGCGAAGTGTACAGATGGATGGTCACACAATACAGCATCTACGCAGTCTTGGCCTTCTTCCCCCGGACCTTCTTGGGCGGGGCGGCCTTCTTTTCCCTCTTCGCGGCGATGAGAGCAGAGACACGCGCGAGAGCAGCCTATAAAGATGCGCAAGGTCAGTACAGTTCGGTGTGAACATAGAGGAATATCGTATTATAAGACAAAACAGGATGAAATGCGAAGAATGTGAGCGCCAAAGAGTCGGGCAAACCGCGTCGAGCATCGAACGGGACCCGATAGCGACATGGCGCGTGCCCGGGGGAGATTTGATCGGTCCCCACCCGAACCACGCGATTTTGCACAACATGTCCACACCCAACTTTCGTAGTGCCTTGCGGCGGTCCAGCGGGCTCTAGGTGGTGCGATTCCAAAGAGTAATGCGAGATATGAAGGTTCAAGAATTCCACTCGCACTGGTGCGAGGTAGCACAAGGCCAGGAAGGAAAATAGGTATATGATTGTAAGTGAGGGGACACTCACGGCTCTGAGGTCGGGGCGGTAGCCGCGCTTGGCGAGCTGCGCAGTCACACCAGCAGCACGACGGCCGCCTGACCGGGGGCGGACGACGAGGGTGGAGTAGGAGGAGCGAACGGCGTGGGGGGACGCGCCCTTCTTGCGGTAGGCGATCTTGATGCCGGACTCAGTGTCCTGAACGGCGATCGTCTGTATCATCACATCCTCAGTCAATATCGTGAATATACCCCCATTCAGACGCGTAGACGTACCTTCTCGTTGGCAAGACCGGAGTACTTCCACGAGTGGATGTTGGTGAGGTTGCCCTACAGCCACGAAATCAGCTCTTAACGCCCTCTCTGCGCCAGCAAGTTGCGACATACGGGCTCCTTCGAGAAGACGGGGCCCTCCGGCACCCGCTTAACGGTGAAAGAGTTGGACTTCTGCAGACCAGGCAATCAGGTCAGACTAGAAGGCATCGTAGAACACGTCGAGAGGGCCACGAACGCGGAGGAGGAGCCACTGGAGGTCGCCGGACATCTTGAGGACGGTGCTGCACTACTTTTTCGGTGAGGGCGGGAACGTCGGCGGTGGTGGCTGAGAGGTACTGTGTAGTAACAAACACAGGCAAACATTGATGTAGCCTTCCACATGACCCTAACCCTATGCGAGTGACGATGAGTATAAGCGCTGGCGGCATGGGCGCTTCAAGGATGTTCAATGGTATCCAACATATACATTGAGGAAGGTGACAGCAGGGCTAGTCCTCAAAGGCCTCTCCGAAGATACTGCGTAGCGAGTTCCAATAAAGTAGAAATTATGTCTATGACAATTAGTGGATGTATCCAATATATCCCAGCATACAGAACGTGTAGAATGATGCACAATCGTAGCGACTACCAGAAGCGATTCGTGTCCGGAGGCAAATCTCGCGCCATACGCATCATGACAATGTTCGACGTCAGACTCGAGAACTGCAATACAACAAGGTAAGTATGCTGGGCAGTGAAGAGCAAAGCAGTATGTAGAACGTACCCCGTTGCCGATGAGCACCTGCGCTCTCTCGCCGATCAGCATGTCGACAGACTGCGCGACGTACTGTTGCTCCCAGTTGAGCGTCAGGTCGCGGCTGCTCACGATCTTCTGCCAGCCGCCGGTCTTGCCTAGCGCATCCTTGAGCGCTTGCACCCAAGGCTTCTTGCCATTCGTCATGATGTAGATGTACTTGAGGCCCTGCCCGGCAGGTGTGTTGCGGATCTCCTGTACGCGCTCGACCATCTGCTCGATGTCCGGGAAGCAGTGGCGCAGGTAGATCTTCTTGCCCTCCTCGGTCGCCTCACCCCAACCTGCGCTTGGGGGTGGCACGAACTGGTCGGGGAGCTCGGGGAATTGGTTGAAGCCATTCCATTGGGATGACCATCGTGCAAAGTGGAGGCAATGCCCCTCGAAGTCGCCGCGGCGAACGTGGAGGACGAGCAGCCCGGGTATCACGTCGTAAGGGTATGCACTTGGCGTGTAGACTAGGCTGGATAGCCAAGATAGCCAAGATGTAGGGGAGAAGAGGTGGCGGTTTGCCGTGAAAGCGTCCTCGATCAGCTGTGACCACCTGAACTCGGTGAGGATAGGTGAGTTCTTGAGTGACTGCCATATACCGAGCGCGCGTTTGCTTCCGAATACCCTGTTTGGCTTTTAGACATACCTTTCATAGGCATGGATGAAGTTACCCACCAGATACTGAATATTTGAGCAGACGCTTCGTTGATCTCGACACATCGAGGGAGGTGCTTCAGCTTCTCAACCCAAGCATCAAGCACCATCCCAGCGTGAATGCCTTCCTCCCACGCGCTCGTGACTTCATCGCTCATCATAACATGACGTTCGCTCGGCGGACAGACTTGATCAAAGTACTCCTTGACCACGGCTCGCGGTGCGGGATCGCCTGGCGGAAACGGACCCCCCGCCGCGGGGCCTATATAGTAGAGGGTACGTCAGACCTGGCCTTAGCCTATGAAGACGCTGTCGCCGCCTAAAGCCCGGAACTACAACAATTTGCGGGGTGATGCAAGCGCAGTCGGAAACGTACCTCTGATGAGCGCCGCGAGCGGTATTCTTGACGGGATGAGATGTCCGTTAAAGTCGGAGTAGTCCGATCCATTACGGTTCCACGTGTAGTTGTCGAAGACCATCCTTCAGGAACGCGTTAGCACCGCCGCCCACGTAAACCGCGCAGGTTTGAGCAAGACTTACGCGCGGTTGGACATGTATGCGAGGTGCGCGTTCAATAGGTGCTCTTGCATGACATTACCCCACCCGGACGCTGTTGTGGTCCCCATCAGATATTGTTCATGAGCTACGCGCGAGAGTACGCACCGTGTACGTGGTTCGCCATCCATATATACTGTCCGTTCTTCCCTTCAGGATATGGCAGGTCCGGGTTGTGTTGTGGCAACTGGAGCTCCTGCTTATGATATTGCTCGTACAAGGGTGGCTTTCCGTCTTGTGGAGGACTGTAGTCTTGCCATGATGATAGCCCGCTGAAGATGCGCACGGCGAAGAAACAGAGGAGCGCAAAGACGCCGACACGGAGAATGCGCTTAGTGAGGAAGCGCGACCACCATGGCCGGACACTGTGCTTGTCGTAGAAGTTGCTTGGGAAGTCGTACGACGAAGATCGCCGCGACTTGGGCATTCGTTGGGAGAGTGACCGGAGCATAGAGACCACTGAGCTGGACGTTGACCGCCAGTGGTCGTCGAGGACGCAACGGAAGAAGGAAGAGTGCTCGTCGACGACGTCCGCGACCGCGCTGGGACGCCAAGTATATATGGTCTTGCCGCAATCGGCAACGTCCCCGTATTCCGAGAGATCGAGATCGGGCTGCTGCCGACGAGTGTGCCACAATTCTATGCAAGCGCGCGTGCTACTCTGCCTCCTTACCGCCGTCTTCGATACATACTTTATGACCATCGTCCGAGTTACAAGATACTATGGCCGCGAACGTCCTCAGTATACATATAATGGTAGAGCGACTCCGTCCGCGCCGTTACGCGTCTGCGTGCGCATCTACTTTGGACTTCTTGCGCGGCCGGTCTTCCTGACTTGTCTCATCAGCATCGACCTCTTCGGGGCTCTCGTTCTCCGCCTCCTGTCTCGTGTCGTCCTCAGGCTCGCCCTCGTCTCCATCTCCGGTGTCATCCGCGTCCAGTTTACGCTTGGTCTTCTTATGGGACTCAAGTTCTTCAGCCTTGTCGTCTGCATGGGCATCGCTGACACCCTCGTCCGCCTCTTCTCCTTCGGCGTCGGCCAGAGTGGGGTCATCTGCATCTTGGTCATCCTCCTTGTGTGGCCCTGAGTCCTCGCCGTCTGCCTGCTCTTCGTCCAGCGACTTCACGGGGTCCTTGGAAGCCAGTATTCTATCAACGACACGTTCATCGCGTCCGAAGCACGACTTACGTGGCCCCAGTTCTTCAGGCTACTTGGGTCAGTATGATCGCGACAGTGGGACAGAAATTCACTGACCTAATTGTGCTTTTGGTGTTCTCTAGCTCCGTACGTGTTTTCGTGTCCTTCAGGTGATCTTCCTGCGCTAGGTGTCTCTTCGCGTAACTGCGTATACGGTAGGTCAGCGCAAGTTCGCAGGATTTGCGCATCAATTACCAAGACTGACCTGACGACTTTGCGCATGTGCGCGATATCGTCCTTTATGGTGTACGCGTCATCAGCATACACCTCCAGACAAACGCTCAGCGTACGCTCAACGTGTTGTCAGCTCACCTCGTCATACTTCTCTGGGTCCTTCTCCGGGTTCTTGCGCAAGATCTCGATGATCTTGTGTCCACTCTCGATTCCGACACCGGTACCCGCTTTGGTACTCTTCGGGTCCTCGAGCCACTTCTCGAGTTCATCGGCAGACATGTTGACCTCCTCGTTGAACTCTCTGATCACCTCCTCTCGTGGCTTGACCATGGTGGATGTGTGATCCGGGTCTCGTTGCTGCGTTGAGATTAGCGTTCGCAAGTGGTGATCGAGTAAGGTGAGTTTGGGGACGTCAATTGGCCTCGGCGGGGCTTGTTTTGCTTTTAGGTGCAACTCGCTGCGCCACCATAATTAGAATGTTCATTACACTGTGTGATATGGAAACCGGGGTTGTCGTTCTAGCTCAAGTGCTGTCAGACTGACAAGATTGATTGAGTGTCGGTGACTGCTTCCATGCAGCGCTGATCCACGCCGCCGTCCTAACAGCCAACTCACCATTCGAATCCGAGCGCGAACGCAATAGGTAAGTATTGCGAACTAAGCAAACGCGCGCTTTCCAACACTTCAGGGCAATGTGCAACTGAATGCGTTACTGTGCTGTGAGGAAACAATGTTCTGTCACGTGTAAGCAACATATATGCAGGAAGTGATTGCATTGATACATTAGGATGTTCTCAGACGTGCCGGGTGCTAGCAATATCGAGACAAATCGAAAGCGGGAACTTGGGTGGGAGGGGCTCTACATGGGGATGCGCGATATATGGTGGTGGTGGTACATTGAAATTGCGACGAACGGCATGGATTTTAGGCGACGACAGAAATCTCTTCGAGCCCCTGAGGTGCTGTGGAGTTAGCCTCCTCTCGGCTATCGCAGATGTCAGTGTTGCGACCAGAAGCAGGGGTAGAGAGCGCCGACAATGCATACCGGATAGCATCCTCCTCAGCCAAAGATTCTATTCGCGGAGCTATGGTGGCAACGAGCGCGTCTGCAGGCGTATCCTCAGTACGCTGCGAAATCGCGTCCTCTAAGCGCGTTCCATCCGGCGCAATCTTGCAAAAGCTGCACACGCCATCCTGAGTATTCAACCGTAATATCATACGGATTGTCACGCACGAAACGATTTGCTCCCAATAGCTGTTAGGCTCGAATTCGTACTCGAAGTCTCCCCCAAAATCAGCGTCGAGCTGTTCCTTCGGAATGAGTTCGAGGAGGTCCGGATTAAATCTCATCTGTCGGTCGAGCATGAGCATACGATGGACGAGCGAAGGTAAAGTTAAATGCTTTACTTTGTCTCGGGTGATGGGGTCCAAGAAAGGGGCAATGCCCTTGTAGAAGAAATTCAGAAGCATCGGCAGATTTACTACAAGCGCCCTTCCGAGGGTCTCCACGTAATGGTTTTGTAGAATGTTGAGGACCTAGGGGAGAGATGCTATTAGGTGTCATCTTTGAGGGATAATGAGAGCGTACCTTGCGTGCGACGGATATGGAGGGGTTTGTCCTGAGAGTAGTACTCTTATAATCAACAATGATGACAAGCGATTCTTGCCCCGGCGGCATGAAATCCTTCGCTCGCTCTCTGAATGAACAAAGCAGTGAAATCCAGAGGTACGTTGAGGGGAGGAGAGTAGTAGGGCTCACAGACACCATACTAAATGTCGTAGTTGCCGAGGGCTTGTTTCGGTATTCTCACGGCCTGGGCGCATGTAGAGGATAGGTCGGCCTTCGTTGTCAAATCCATTCAGGATACTACACAATAGGGGCAGCAGTGGGTCAGCGTCCGCACCAGATATCCGGCGAATATAATTGCTCCTACATTTTCCCCGTCTCGCTTTCAATGCGGACCTGGAGACAGTCAGCAACATTGTGCAGTAGCTCCAGATATCAATGGTAAGCACCTCGTCTGGTGGAATCAGGTCTGGCTTGAAGTCACGCCGCCACTCCATGGTCCCCTTCAGCCGCTGTTTCGCGTCTTCGAGATTCCACTTGGCGGCGCGCATGTACCGCGCCATCGTATCGGGCTTGTTCAGCCATCGAAGCTCCCAGGGGTAGTAAGGATCGGATTTTGGGAGCAATTGGGTATCCGCATACTATATTCCTCGAGAGTGGCGAGAAGAAGCGGGGTTAGCCGGGACTAGAGCAGGTTGCACCCCCGGGGAGTCTCAGGCTTAGCACGCACCTCCCTCAGGGCCTCTATCTTCGCCTTTTGCTCGTCTGTGTACGATCGTACAGGTACAACCGTGCCTGGGGCTGGGTGCGTTAGGACCTGGTGCGTCTTCGCCATCGTCGCGGCTTCGCAAGTGTGCAGCCGGATCGTGCAGCCTGAATCGACCGATCTCGCATATATGGGCGCCTATAGTGCCGCGGTGGCTTCGGTCCGTGTGAGTGTATGGGCGCCTCTTTTTTCTCTCTTTGCGCACAACGGTCACCTCGTCGCCACCGCTACATCCTCTCCGCCCGCCATGCATCTTATGTACACGCTCGACGAGAATGGGAACAGGGTGTACACCCTCAAAGTGAGAAATATGCTTCTTGTTGACAAGCCAACGTACTGACCGTGACACAGAAAATCACAGACTCGGGCAAAGTCACCAAGTCTGCCCACCCAGGTTCGCCCCTTCGAGCTCTTTTTTCTTGAGCACTCGTCTCATAGACCTCCAGCACGATTCTCCCCGGATGACAAGTTCTCACGTCACCGGGTGACGATCAAGAAGCGCTATGGCATCCTCCCGACGCAGCTGCCCAGCAAGCCTCTTTAATCCACCACTGCTGGCACAACTTACACCTACATGACGCACCTCCACCCTCACATGGACCGTATCCGCGTGGGCAGGCCACGCGCGACGTCCCTGGTGACGCGACACGAATGCTCGGAATAGAGGGAACTTAGCCATGGATCGGTCCCCATTGTATGTTTCACGTCTTCGCGCGTTGTACTCGATAATGGCCTGTTACCCTATCCAACGACTGCGTGTACGATTCTAGGCCTCTATGGTACTGGGAATGTCATAGGGCTTATTGGCGATGTAAATGCTATCGGACGCGCGCAAGTAAGGCCGAGGCCGCTGGCTGACATACGACACGCATTTGGCCTGCTCTGCCCCGTCAGCTCACACGCGTCCTGTGCCCGAACTCACCGGATTCTCAGCAAGTGGGTGGCTCGACTGCCCCCGTTGTTCTCAGAGTGTATGCCCAGGTCTCCTTGTCAGTCTGCGCAGCTGGCAATTAATAGCTCGATTCCATGGGAGTTCCTTAAGCTTGAGCTTGGCTTTCGGCTCTTCTCTGTGACACTACCAACGCGAGTGAAAATCTGTGAAAATGCAGCACTTGTGCAGCTCATCATGTTGGAGTTTTAATAGTCGACGGGCGAGCGGTGGCTTCAACATACTGCGTGAACGTGGACAGAATGAGACATAGACACGAGGCAACCAGAACGTCGAGACTCGAGAAACGAACAAGAGACTGACTGCATCATAACGCTCCACCATATAAAACATGAATGTTTGTTGTGATTAGAATGATTAGAATGTTGTTGTAAGCCGGAATCAACGCTTAGTCCGGAACAGTAAGGAAACGCTTGTAACAAATATTTATCGATGGTAGTGACAGCCGTCTTGACAGGACCCACCACCCACGCGCACGCCTCCCCCCTTCATCGCCGTGCTTGACGACGTCGAGCTCCCTCTTTCCTCCTCAATCATCGTGCATGCGGTGAACACCACTCTCTTTTGCCCGCCATGGACTATCGAGGCCAGCGTCCTCCTCGCTCTACTCGACCGCCTTCAACACAACCGACGCAGCCTCCTGCACAGTCTCCTCCGTCATACCCTGCTTACTCCTCCGCCTACCCTTCTTACCCTGACCAACCTGCCTCTGCGTACCGTCCGCCCTATCCTAACGAGCCTGCGAGGGGAGTCTCCTTTCAGAACAACGAGGTCGGCGATCGACACGAGCCGCTCGACCAGCACAGACATCGGCAATATTCGGCCTACCAGAGCACCTCGCCGCCGCCCGCGGACGTCGAAGGCGGTTATGGTTATGATGATGGGAGAGTGGGCCGGAAAAAGAGTTTGGTGAGGCCAGACAGAGAGAAGATCGACCCTGGGCATAGGCAATGGCACTACCGCAATCATGCCGCGCAAATGCTCAATGACGGCGGAGACGCCATTCCATCCAGTGCGTATATCTTTTATCTCTATGCTCAATCTTAGTAGGTCCCCTTCTTGACCTCCGCGAACCAACGCAGCGACGGGAAATGCACCTACGAAAGGGCAACTGCGTCGCGGCAAGTCCCTCCTTGGTCGAGAAGAGGATGTGCACGAGTCTGGTCTTGCTCTCTTTAAGCGAGGCACCCTACGGCGCAAGAAGTCAACCGCCTCTACACCGACGACGGATGCCCCGAAGTCGAGGGGCTGCCTCGACAACATCGGGCCTGGTCCCAAGGATGCATGGTTCATCTACTGCTACATTGCGACATGTTTCATCCCTGGGTTCGTTCTCAGCACGTTCGGTACGTCACGCTTGCAGTATTTTTGTTGAATGTATCACCTGAGTACGGTCGTCCAGGCATCCGCACTCCCGAACAACAGCGCGCATGGCGAGAGAAGATAGGCCTTCTGCTCATCATTCTCTGCCTTATGGCTATCGTCGGTTTCATCACATTCGGCTTCACGGAAGTCGTTTGCGGCACACAGCCCAACCGCTTCCAGACGGGTACTATCGACCGCGCGTCCGTGATCATTCACGGGTACGACTACGATTTTAGCAACTTCAATCACCCCGCCGGTGGGCCGTTCAACGGCAAGAGCAACCCGCTCTTTGAAGGAAACTGGAACGCCGCCGGCGCCGACATATCGTTCTTGTTCCAGAACGTCAATCAGAACTGCCGTCAGTTCATGTCGAAGGGGGCGAACTCCACCATCACTGGGAGCGACGGTAACTTGGATTGGTATTTCCCTTGCAACGTCTACAACCAGTATGGAACGAGCGGAGTGAACATCACGGGATACGAGTCCTCGACAAACTGCCATGTATCGTCTCAGGCACGTTCCCAGTTGGCCAGTTTGAAGCCTCAGGGCCAGGTCTACTACACGTGGGATAATATCCGCAACTCGTCTCGTAATTTGGCCGTCTACGAATCGTAAGCTCCCAAGCTATTCAATCTAGTCGTCCAGTTACTGATTGTTGCTTAAAGGAGCGTATTGGATCTTGGCCTCCTCCAATGGCTCCGACGTGCAGACGTTGAATATCCAGATCTCTTTGACGACATGAAGACTCCGAACGGCACTTTTAACGGGAAGGATCTCAGCATGTACTTCCTCCGCACGAATCAGCGCTCTCTTGCAAAGTGCTTGCAGGACATCGTCACCGTCGGCTTCGTCGACACCAAGAGCATCGGATGTGTTGCATCACAGGTCGTCCTTTACGTCTCGCTCGTCTTCATCGTCGGCGTTGTTGGCATCCGTTTCATCATGGCTGTCCTCTTCTCGTGGTTCTTCTCGTGGAAGCTGGGCAACTTCAAGATGGAGACCTACGAAGAGCGCATGCGTCGAGCCGCCGAGATCGAGAACTGGACAGAAGATATCTATCGCCCTGCGCCCAGCCAGTACCGCCCGAACGTGCAGAAGAACGGTATCCCGAAGAGCAACAAGCGCCACACCTTCTTGCCTAGCACGTCCCGGTTCACCCCATCGGAAAGCGCACTGAAGGGTGTTGGCGGTAGGGCTTCGACGGCGTACGGCATGCTGGAGCCTATACCCTACAAGCGCACTGGCACGGCGAGCATCTATGGTGGGTCGAGTGGCAAGAGTCTGAAGCCCTCCCCGCCCGATACCCCGGCCTACCGTCAGTCACGCAGCTCCACGTCGCTCGTCACCGATTCGCAGCGATTCGCCGACAACCCGTGTCCATTCCCCCTCGGCCCCAATGTGATCCCCCAGCCTGCCCCCGACTTTGAACCGTTTGGCTACCCACTTGCACACACCATCTGTCTCGTGACGGCGTACTCCGAGTCCGTGGAAGGTCTCCGTACTACCCTTGATTCACTTGCGACCACAGACTATCCAAACAGCCACAAGCTCATCATGGTCATCGCCGACGGTATGGTCAAGGGTGCGGGCAACACGCTCACCACGCCCGAGATCTGTCTTACTATGATGAAGGAGTTCGTCATCCCGCCGAACGAGGTTGAAGCACACTCGTACGTCGCCATCGCCGACGGCCACAAACGGCACAATATGGCGAAGGTGTACGCTGGCTTCTACGACTACGACGACGCTACTGTGGAACGGTCGAAGCAGCAGCGCGTACCGATCGTGCTTGTTGCGAAGGTTGGAAACCCGCTCGAGGCGAACGACGCGAAGCCCGGAAACCGTGGCAAGCGCGACAGTCAGATCGTCCTCATGTCTTTCCTGCAGAAGGTGATGTTTGACGAGCGGATGACGACGTTCGAGTACGAATTCTTCAACTCGATCTGGCGCATCACTGGCGTCAGCCCGGACCGGTACGAGCTCGTGCTGTGCGTCGATGCGGACACGAAGGTGTTTCCGGATTCGTTGAGCCGGATGGTCGCGTGCATGCAGAACGACTACGAGATCATGGGTCTTTGCGGCGAGACGAAGATCGCCAACAAGGCGGAGACGTGGGTCACAATGATTCAAGGTCAGTCTCGCTAGAGCTCGGTCACGCAATTGCATGTTGTATTAACACCCTCTGTAGTGTTCGAGTACTACATCTCGCATCACCTGAACAAGGCCTTCGAGTCCATGTTCGGAGGTGTAACGTGTTTGCCTGGTTGTTTCAGTATGTATCGCATCAAAGCGCCGAAGGGCGAATCCGGCTACTGGGTGCCCGTCCTCGCGAACCCGGACGTCGTCGAGCACTACTCGGAGAACGTCGTGGATACATTGCATAAGAAGAACCTGTTGCTGCTCGGAGAGGATCGGTACCTCACGACTCTCATGCTCAAGACTTTCCCCAAGCGCAAGAACGTCTTCTGTCCACAGGCCGTCTGCAAGACCGTCGTCCCTGATACCTTCAGAGTCCTTCTCTCCCAGCGTCGTCGGTGGATCAACTCGACGATCCATAACTTGGCTGAGCTGTTGCTCGTCCGTGACCTTTGCGGTACCTTCTGCTTCTCCATGCAGTTTGTCGTCGGTATGGAGTTGGCCGGTACTCTCGTACTTCCTGCTGCCATCTCGTTCACCGGTTACCTGATCATCGTCTCCATCATCCCCGGCGGCACCGACACCACTATTCCGCTCATCCTGTTGGCTATCGTGCTGGGTTTGCCCGGTCTGCTGATCGTGATCACGTCCCGCAAGGTCGCCTACATCGGATGGATGCTTGTCTACCTGCTCTCGCTGCCCGTCTGGAACGGTATCCTGCCCTCGTACGCCTTCTGGCACTTCGACGACTTCTCGTGGGGTCAGACGCGTCAGGTCGCGGGCGACAAGGGCGACAACCATGGCGACAAGGAGGGAGAGTTCGACTCGTCCCACATTGTGATGAAGCGCTGGGCGGAGTTCGAGCGTGAGAGGCGCTGGAAGAGTGGAACGCAGTCGAGGGACTCGGCTTATGATGCGCGGGGCTCGCCAAAGAGGTACGCATGTCTGTGAGCTATCTATGGCGATGAGTTCGCTAATGGTATTCGTGCAGAGCTGAGGCCAACCGCTACTCATTGGTTTCTGACTACCAATCCCCACCACCACAACAGTTCGATCAAAGCACCTACGAGTCGTCGTACAGTGGCCAACGGCCAAGATACGACAGCAATCAGGTCGTCGTATTACCTACCCCGTTGTCAGTCAACCGACAGAGCAATGCCGTCCCTACGCCATCAGTGTCGACAGTCGCACTTTCCCGATCAAGCGAGGATGGCTACAACTCGGATATCGGGTCGCAACAGCGTCTCGTCAGCCCGCAGGAGTCGTACAACGAAGATTACGATAACCGCTACCAGTCTCCGAACAACTTCGAGGCGCGCGTATCCCGCAGCGGCGGTGTTCTCCGACAAGGGACGATGTCGAACCAGTTCCCAGGCGAGACTCAGAATCCGTACACGTACTCTCCACAGACGGCGGGCTTCGACGACCCACAAGTGCCGTTCGTCAGCGAGACCGAGGAGCTTCCGCCACCGCTACCTTCCAACGCTGCTCAGCGTGGTCGCGGCGTCAGCTTAGCAGACAACGGACCCGTACCGGGACCGGGTGGCGTCCGCAGGGTGTCGAGGCAGCCGAATCGGCGACCAACGTCTCAAGCCCCTCCTCCAGCCCAGAATCCGAACAGGTACTCGCGATCGTACGGGAACCTGCCGCCTGGCGCTGCTCCCCCACAGCAAGGATACGGTTATTGAACGGTAGTCGAGGAAGACGTGCGCAGGAGTAGGAGCAGGATCGAGGCAGCATCGCCGCGGCGGCGAAGACTGATCTGACCGAATCGTGTATGACACCATCATGACCCACTCGATGTACCCACGGACCTTTTCCCAGGCATGCAGTAGCTAGCTACCATTCTTTTAATCATCTCCGGACATGCGTTCCTTTTTCCCTACCGCCTCTTTCCATCCTCATACAGCAGCTTATTTCTTGTAGTCCCGCCCGAGCGTACATTTATAGTTCCCCTTTTCCCAGTTCGGTTCGTCGCCTTTGCAGGCCTCCATGACTTTGATGACTTGACCGAACCTTGTCGTCTCGCCCTAGTTGCAGTAGTTCCGTATGAATCGATCGACTGAACAAGTCCAAACCGCCTTTGCTTTGTCGCCTAGGCTCTGCAAGCTCGCGATGTGAGAATCAAGGTAAATACAAATCCAAGCCGTACCCCCAGATGCAGGATTGTCGTACTACCCTACCCATTCTCTGCCGCCCACTTTGAAAATCTTCCCGCCTTTCATGACAAAGGTAATGTTTATCTTGTCCACAGCATTCTCAAAGTCTTTCCGCAGATCTCCCCGTGTCGCGATGATGTCCGCTACGAAGCCCTTCTTGACGATTCCAAACGGAACCTCGTTATCGCCCACAGCCGCCGCAGACTCTTGCAGCGCCTCCACCCGCGCGAGGCGCGCTTCACCCTCCTCGCCCTCCCACCGCATGCTCCGGACACACTGCCAACCACCAAGGGTCGCCCAGCGGAGGACAAGGCGCCAGTCCGCGCCGAGGCGCACCATGAGCTTCATTTCGAGCGCGTTGTCTCCGTGCGGGAATGGACCCGTGTCGCCCCCGCATGCGATGTTTGTCACTCCCCGCGCGAGCGCACGTCGGAAGTTGCGCGCGGTGCGGTCCCAGGGCCCACCCGGGGCCTTAACGGTGTCGTTTGTGTAATAGACGGCGAGTGTGGGCACCCAGATGACGCGCGAGCGTTGGATCGCATCGAGTAGCGAGTCAGGCCCGAGGTCGTTGCCGTGCTCGAGTGTGTCAATGCCACCGTTCTCAGGGAGGAGGTCCGCGCGCCAGGTGTTGGCGTGCGCGGCGACCTTCACGCCAAGCTGGTGTGCAGTGCGGACGAGAACTTTGACCTCGTCTGTCGTGAAGGTTTGGATCGTCGCGGTAGCCGTGTTTGTCGATACGTCCGCCATGCGGGTGCGTACGCGGTAATCTGTATTCGCGGTTAGGCGCTGAGGCATGGATGTTTGCACGATGCCGTGCTGGGGGTACACCCACCTGCGTATACCTGAAGGGGCGTATTGTCTCATAAGAAACTGCGTTATGGAGTAAAGTGATGCCGAGGAATGATTACAGTACCTTCACCCAGTCCGCACCCGCACCGACTTGCTTGCGGACTGCTTTCATGCACTCGGCCTCGCCGTCGACAAATTCCGCGCCCGTAATCCCCTCCACACCGTTCTGGTGTAGATGCAGATTGCTCTTCGGACCTTAGGCGAAGATCCCAGTGGGCCGGCGTCAGAGCGCAGTAACGTCAGAGTGAACTGAGGGGCACCGACCATAACTCCCACTCGCAATGATGGCACGGTTGGCGCAGAAGTACCGGGGCCCTGGGATGAGTGGATCAGGCCCCGACATGCACTTCCTGAGCTGAATGTCTGCGTCCTCTGCGCCTTCAGTGCCGAGATCCCTATCCAAGAGCGGTCAGCCAATAGCGCAATGGTATGGATGCCACGGTGGGCTAGTACTATTCATACGCCCATAACGGCAGGGTTATGGTCACTCACCGCACTGTAGTAAAGCCAGCCATCAAAGTCCGTTTGGCGTGTACAGTCGCGCGTACGGTGCGCTCGACCAGACTCTCTTTCGTCAATTGATCTTCCCATGTCCTCTCGGCATATGGGTGGAGGAACACTGAATGAAACGTAGTCAGTGGGACATCATGGATACCACAGGCATGCAAATCACAACGCGACTTACTATGTACATGGGTGTCAACAAACCCAGGTAGCACGGTGGCGTCCCTCAGGTCCACGACCGCGTCCGTGTTGGTAAAATCCACTTCGCTCTCTTCTTGTGCCAAGTATGGCCGTACACCTAGGATGAGCCCCGAGTCTTGCGATATAGTAATTTTCTGTCGAGGCCGCAGCTCAAGGGACTCTGGATCGAAGAGCTGCCCGGCATAGATCCTGACAACACTTCCCTGCGTTGAAATCGCTGGAGGAGAATCGGTTGCCATTGTGCGACTGCTTGAATTCGTCTGCAATCCTGCGGAACTCGGAGGCTGTGGAGGGATGTACATGGGTGATAGTGTTAGACCCTCTCCTGGTCACAAGGTCAGCTGTATCTGCAGACCTCTGTACGCCGGCTTGCTGTCGGCGCGACGGCGTGTGTACATCCCGCGACTCCCGCCGCGGTGAGGTACCATGGTGGAGGCTTATCGCGACAGAGATGTGGTGGTCATTGCACATGCACACGGCGCGCTCACCGATATGACAGCATGAACGACGTTGCGGCCCGGAGCCGCCGGCACAGTAACTACTCCTGGTACTTGTGTGACCGTAATTGAGCGTTCTACTGAATTCACAGCGTTCCGTGGGAGGAGAAATTCACCATGCAGACAGTACACTATAGTGATACAGCTAAAAGATCATCGCAGCTACGACACACCCTCACAGGTGCGTGTTATTCCAAAGCGACCTCACGGCGAACTCGGCAGGATCTGGGTGGACTTTGGAAAGAGCAGTATTCGGGATGAATTGCACTGCAATAAAAACGTCAGATCTGTCGTGCAGCACTACAGTTTTGTCACATTCCGAATAGCTCACCTGTGCGATCAATTCCTGGGACGAGGAAGAACCCGTTGAGCGGTACGCCTGTGGCAGCGTCCGCGAAGTACCCGATCGTGCCGGCCGGGTGGTCGAGCCAGGTGAAAGGTGCTACGCCCCCTTGCGCGGAAAGCGTGAAAGTGAGGTTAGAGCCTCTCGTGAGCTCGATCTCAGGATCGACCAAATTGGCGGTTGCAAGGGACGCCGGAGTGAACTATGCACGAGGGCCGTCAGTACATGCCCTATCGCGCCGAGAAGAACAGTAATCACGCACATATTGCTCGTGGGTGACGGTTCGGTTGTCCACCTCAGCGGTGATGTTGACATACATCCACACGTCCGTCACGTCGAATCCAAACGGCAGGATATTGTCAAGCCCCGTCACCGCCAAAATGACGGTGTTGTTCAGGCTGGGTACGGTGAATGGCTCCCTCGAGAAGTTGATCTGCTCTCCACTCCAGTCGTACCACGTCATCTGCACCGAGCCGCTTACGGCCTCCCACCTGTCCGACGTGATGGTGACTTCGAGCGTCTGGCTATCGGCAGTCCAGAAGGGATAGACGACGACGGGCTGATAGATGTTCGCCATCCCGTACTGCAGCACCTTCCAGCGGCCCGAATACTCGATCGCGGACCAGCTCGCGCCCTGCCAGATGTCGTTCAGCTGCCAGACGAGCGCGCCGAGGTTGTTCTCCGCGCGGCCCGCGCCCCGCCGGTAGAACGCGATCTCGGAGACCATGTTGAGCGACTGGAACACCTGCGTGCTCCAGCACCATTGCGCGAACGTCTGGTTTGTGTCGGTTGTGTTCGGCGTGGGGAGCCAGAGCTCGACCGCGGTGGTCATCTGGCCTTGTCCTTGAGGCGCGTTGGGATTCGGCCAGGCCAGGCTTCCTGCTGGAGGGTGATGGTCGCGCGATGCGACAACCGTGGAGTTGAAGGAAAAGTCCTCGGGTGAGGTCAAGACTTCTTCCCAGCTGTAGAAGGAGGGCAGAGAATGGAAGCTGTGGAATGAGCAGGGTCAGTATATCATCCATTTGGCGGTCTCTTTATTCTCAGAACTGACCCAAACTCATTCATGAATCTGCATATGAAACAGCTCATCAATGACCAATGCATTTTGGAACCGGAAAGACCCTACCTTGACAGAGGATACGTGCTGTAGTTAAATGCCTGTGACGCGTCGTAGTTGTATCGTTCTGGGGAAGATCTATACATGAACGGTCATTTCATAGCCTATTACTTGACGTACCGCCATTCCCGTAGATGTATCCCGGAGTTTTGTTGTTGTACCTGATCTCGTATGGATCGAGGCTCAACACCCCGCTGGTCGTCGAGCAATCGGTATATGCCACCTGGAGATCATTCAGTCACTTCGTGGCCTAACGGGAAGAGCCGATTGGCACGCACCGAAGACTCCTCGGACAACACGATGTCATGCAAGAATTCTCCAAACAGGGTTTGAAACTGTCTCCCAAGCTCTGGTCAGTCCCGCAACATAGAACTAACAGCTTCTTGCGGCATACGCACCTCGTCCAAATAATGCGTCCCGTTCGCCAGGCTCTGGTTCACAGTGATGACAATCCCCTCGATCTCGTTCCCGCCCGCCCACTGCGCATTGCTCGGGTGGCGATTGATCCGCCGGACGTTCTGCGCGACCTCGGGCGCGACGGACGCGAGCAGCCAGCTGTCGATCGGGTAGAGCGCGTCGGAGAAGATGAGCTCGGACCAGGCGAGGATCCCAAGCTCGTCGCATGCCGCGTAGAAGTCGTACCCGCCTGTGAGCTCGTCTGAGGGCTGGTAGATGCCCCCGCCCCACACGCGGAGCTAAGCACAAAGACGCGCGAGGAGGAGACACAGCATCAGTGAGGATACGATTAGCAAATGTGGCAAAGGACTAGGGGCGGGTGGAGTAAGGGACGAACCATGTTCTGACCGCTCTTGACAGCACTCTCAAGCACCCATCTAACCTGTTCGGACGTCATGCGCGCATAGAACGGGTCGAATGGTATGATGTTTGTCCCCATCGTGTAGAACGCCTGCCCGTTCACCTCGAAGTGCCACTGGTCCCCAGGCGTGATCCCGCGCGCAGCGAGCTCTTCCGCAGGGTACGCCGTCTGCACGAGCTCAATCGTCCTGAACCCGCTCCGCGTCGTGAAGCTCACCGGTGGCGGCGCAGGGGGCGGCGCGGGCCCCGTCCGATGCGGATCTGTGGGCTTCGCCGGGTCCGAGCCGTTGGCGAATGCGAGCGTGATCGTGAAGTCGTACAGTTTCGGGCCCGTCGCGAGGTTGTGCGGGTACCAACGCGTCGGCTTCGCATCGGGGATCGTGAACGCCGCGGAGAGGAACGTGGACGCGTTCGTCCGGACAGGGATCGGGTCCACCGCGAGCGGACCCGAGGAGAAGCGGAGCTCGGGTATGTCGACGGTGATAGTGGGGAAGTCGGCGCCCTGGACGGAGCGCACGGCGAGCGTGACGTTGACAAGCCAGTCCGCGGCCTGGTTAGGAGTGTTGATGGACGTTTGCCCGATTTTGGAGATCTCGAGTGAGGACTCCTCGATGAGGATTGTGCCTCCGGATGCGAGGAGGGGATGTGAGGCGGGGGCTGAAGAGGGTTGAGGTTGTGTGGATGAAGTCTCGTTGGTGTCCGCAAGAGGGGAAGTAACCTCGTGCGGCGTCAAGGTAACAAGATATGCAGGTTTGAAAATCCCGCTGGGCACAAAGGCAGGTCCCTTCAAGGACAGTCAGTACCACCGAGTCATCCCAGGGCCCATTCTACCTACCCAGTCCCAGCCAAAGTCAGATTGTGTCTTGCGGATCCATTGCCTGATCCCAGCATATTCAAACTGTGGCAACAAAACCAGTCAGAACTCCGCTCTAGGAGAGTCAAACTCGGGAGCAGAGCATACATCGGGCGTAGGAGAAATCTCAGCATCCGGACGCGCGGTCACGTTCAAGCCGTAGAAGTACGCAGACTCAAGCGCGACGGTGACGTTTGTATCGTGTTTGACTGGTGCGGCTACGAAGTCGGTCACGTCGTAGACGTACTGCTGGAATTGGTTGCTGACCCACGCGACCGGGTGTCCTGCGACCGTCTATCGGGGAGACCTGAGCAAGCCATGCACCCAATCAGGAGCGCGAGATACTCACTATGTTTGCGATAGTGTCAATACCAAAGAATACCAGAAGCGCCCTGGTGTTGCGACCTAGCTTCTTGGTCAGAGTCGTCAAGTCCGCCGTATACGTCCAGTTATCGTTCACGACCCATCGCTGAGTGAAATCTACACCACACAAGAACCACACCGTGAGTGCGTCGAATACACTACGTGAGATAGTATGGGGAAGGGGTGGATAGGCTCTGACCGTTGATGCCCAGGAGTGGCTCGGTGATGATACCGGCTTCGAGAAGGTCTAGATGAGCCTGAGACGGCACCTTCGCGGGCACGACGATGGACCCATTTGCATTCTTGAGCGTCCATTTGAGGCTCGAGAGGCTTTGCACATCGCCCAGGACATGCACTGGCATGCACCCGAGGAACGCAGCCCCCAAGAGGGCCAAGGTGAGCAGCAGCATCGCGGGTGTTCAAGTCTTCCTGAAGCCGGTGAGGCCGGCCGCATTGTTCGGATGTGTCGAGGGCGAGCACTTTATATGTGGAGTGGAAGGGGCGCGGTGGCCCGCTGCGGCGAGAGAAGCCATTGGGCATGACCCGCGGAGGCTCACATGATCGCTGCCAGTGCGGACTCGGAGGGGAGAATGGCTGCACGGGTGACGTACAGGCTCGGTATTCCATCACCATGCACCATCGAAAGAGTACGCAGGCGGCGACAGCTTGCTGATCGAAATGCGAGTTCTGCTTCGCCGTGCAGAAGCGGTAAGACGGTATACAAACTCTGTTCACACGCACTCTTATCGTAGTGGTGGTGGTGCATACTGCAACGAGGGATGAATGAACGCAGCATGGTCGACGCGTCGCACCCCCTGTGAATATGCATATATCAGTAGTTTACTGACTTTCTGATGAAGAAACCCATGCTGAATGCACCTCAGATGTTAGCGAAGGCGTACGGGCCCGTTCAACCGGGACACTCTAATAACATAGGATGACCGACGTCATCTGATCGCGTTACGTGAACTTCGCGTCGGAGGTATATCTTAAACGCGACTGACGCCTATGGACAGTGTGTACAAGGAAGCTGACGTGCACGGCTGCATTGAGGTCATGAGCCTTGCAGGAACACATAAGAGATGAAAGCATTGAACGTACCGGTCCGCGAGTGGACGGAGGCAAAAACCAGGGGAAAGGTTCAGACACGCCGAATGCGTAGACACAGGGCTTGCAGAAGGTAGCAGAGATGGTCGAAGTTACAGGAGCGCGGTATACGCAGGTCCTTAGCCAGATGTTGTTTGGGATGCTTGTACGGAGATCAGTCCACAGATCTTGCACTGGCATCATAGGCCATCGATCGCTTGGGGAAATGTATGATCTCTCATAGTACACTAATTATTCAAACTGCTGCATAGTACACGCTCGGCGATAAGGATATGCTCTGGCTGATGTCCATCTGCGCTCACGCAGCGTGGGTCGAGATGAGACTCTGATGTCATATGGGCGGTAAGTTAGATGTTGCATACTAATCGACGAAGGATCACTCACCTGGAGGGCAGGGGGGTTAGCACCAACGGTCTCGCCAACCTTGGAGCCGTTCTTGAACACCATGAAAGTTGGCATCTATGCAGGCGGATGAGCACAACCTGTCCGATCGAGAGGGATACGCGTATGAACGTACCGCACGGACGCCGACCTCCTGGGCAATGTCCTGGGCGACGTCGACGTCGACCTTGTAGAAGTCGGCACCGGGGGTTTGTTCTGCGATCTTCTCAAAGACGGGGGAGATAATCTTGCAGGGACCGCACCAGGTGGCCCAGAAGTCGAAGATGGCGGGCTTGTCGCCGTTGATCTGTGGGATGGGAACGCGGTCGGTTAGATTGAGGTGCGCCCTGGGAAGTTCATAGCGGGCTTAGTACGCACGATCTTCTTGAACTCGTCGAGGGACGTGACGGCGGTGACGGGCATGGTGGATGAGTTGATTGGTGGTGTTGGAGAGGACGTCGGTTCGTAGAAGAGACTTGGAGGAACTGGGGAGAGCGGAAAGAGTTCTCTTGCTTATATCGCCTTCCACTCGAGCGATCGCGTAGATCTGTGTCATAGGCCACGTGACGACCACTGACAAAGATGTGCTAAGCGCGCATGTAATCGTCGCGGCAGCGTTGGATCGACCACCGACTGACTGAGTGTCAAGTACTCTCTCCCTCCGGCCAAGGCGGTGAGCACTGTCAGCGTCGCCCAGATATCGCCGTCGACCTTCTCATGTCTACCGCGGTTCAGCGTCCTCTGCTGACAGTTCGTAGCTCGCTCAGAGGCCCTCGACCATTCCATACTCTTCCCATGACTCGGCATATTTGTATTCTCTGCTGCGTCGTCTCGTCCTCTTGCGGTCGACGTGAGTCTAATCCATGCGTATCGAACCGAATCGCAGAAAGGGGGTTGGTTGCCATCGCACACGCGCGACGTCTATTGAAATGATACAGATCGATACCCCCGGCTCCGGTATTTAGATTGTGGTCGACGACTGCCACCTGCACCCGCAGAACTGAAGCATGAGGCTTCCTTCGAGCTCATATAGCTTGCATGGACCGCTCGAGGTCCTTCTTTCTCAAGTGTTATGGTGTTCTAGACTAACCATGCGGTAGACAACGTGCGCCACTACGAGAAGCTCACTAGTCCTAATCCCGACTCCCTCGTTTCATCTCGACGGGTTGGGTAGGTGCTGTCAGCGTTTGATCAAGATTCGTGCGCCATGTTATAATCTGCTGACCGCTACATAACTTCCCCTCATGGCGAAGCAGGTTCAACCCCCAATTCCGTCCAGTCAATGGTACAGGACCGGTTCCCACAAGTCCATGCCTTAGCCAAGAAGGTACCTCCCATCGCTAGTCAAGAACCCCACTCGTTAAGCTTCTCCATGAATCTATAGGCAGCTGTCTCCTGCTGTTCCTCCGTCCACGAATGCTCGATTGGTCGACGGTCTAAGCCGATCCTCCTCACCCGACCCTGGTCCGTTGTGCGCAGGGTAGAGTCGATGCAGCACCCGCGCAAGGCGGTCAACGTCCGGTAGCGACAGGCGCAGACAATGCCAGTAGTCATCCTACGCTGGCATAAAGTGCATGAACTGCGTTTAACGTGCCATCGCGCCCGCAGCCTGCGCTTCCAGTGCATCGAGGTCCCCCTCTGACATGTTTGCCGCGTCCACGCTGAGGCTTGTATGTTGTCGACATGCCTCGGCGAGGTGTATGAGGGTGGGTATAGAGGGCCGCGAGATATGGGGTGCGTCCGGCAGCTCTCTGTGGGGTCCGTTATGGTCGCCAGTGATGGCCAGGCTGTGGTCATATCCCGAACGTGCTCGTCTGAGATGGACAGAGCCCGCTGCCAAGAAACGACTTCTAGCTCCTTCAGGGCACGCAAATGGAACAGGGTACCGAGCACGTCGGCGAACGCGGCATGTATGCTGTCTGCTCTGATAGCGACCAGCGCGAAGTTCGTATTGAGAAAGAGGTGCAGCTTGCGGAGGGACGCGGCGATGCGTTCAGACCCGAGCGATTTGACCAGCTTGGTGATATCCGAGGTGAAATGCTGAGTACTGGACAGCGAGACGTCCTCGAGCGTGGTAGACCTGATCTTCCAGGTCAGCTCACCAACCATCGGCAGACAACTTGCGCAGACGCGGAAGCCTCCGTGGTCCTCGAACGCTTCCTTGAGGCCACCTTCAACAGGATACTGATGAAGCCCCTCCAGGAGCTTCTCCGCCAAATCTCCCGCCCTTGTGGGATCGTCTCCGATCGCGATGCCGAGTTCCTCCAGCTCCTCTAACGCGCCCGGATGGGGCAACGCATACCGATACCCGGGTCATCGGAGACGTCTGTATCGCTTGCAAACAGCCAAATCGCGAAAACGGAAGCGTGACGTGAATCCGCTGGTAATACGAGTGCAAGTTCATGTATCGCAACCGCGCGCCCGTTGCGGTGATGTCTTCGAGCAAGACCGCGAGGTCTCCTGCGAGTGTCTCTCGGAAGGGCTGCGGGGCGTGCGCTGCGAACGCGATCGCGGTAAGACTTGCGGAGGAGTCCGCGGCGGGGAGGATATCCAAGGCTCTCGCGCACAGCGAACGCCTGCAGGTTCGGGAAGAACGGACGCGCGAGGTCCTGTGTGCGGCGCATGAGGTCTGGGAGGAGGGCCGCGTCGAACTGTCAACGGGCGCGGTTGGCGAAAACGAAGCAGCGCACGCGTCACGCACACTCTTCCCAGCGCGCTCAGTCGTCTGCGCTCACCTCCCCCTTGAAACCCTGTGAGAAGGCAGTAGGGGCCAGTCAGCGCCCGTGCCACTTGGCGAGAGCGAGAAGGCGGTCTGAGTTGACTGTACTGGCATACTCGATCGTGTACGCCTCTGGGCCCAGCATAGGTTCGCGCTTGCGGATAACCTTGAGCCCTTTGAAGGTGTAGAAGAGCGGGGAGAACCCCTCATGAAGGAGGCTCCAGCGCGCGTCCGACGCGGGGCCTGCGAACGCGCGGCAGCGTTCTTAAGCGCGGAGCGGACGAGGACCGCCTCGCGGCGGCGGAGTGCCTCGTGCAGATCCTCCCCGCTGCGGAGGGCTGCGAGCACCGTGACCACTATAAAATAGGTCAGTGCTGCCAGCATGATGTAATAGTTTCTTCTTGACCAGAAGTCTTATGAGTACGCTTTGAGCTTACTCATGAATCTCTATGAGGTGGTTCAGGCGGGTTCGCAATACACAAGAGTGCTGCAAATGAAACCTACATGATGTTAATCTCTCCGTTGGTGTGACTGGGAATAAATGTGTACACCACTGCGCGCATTTTCAGTATCTATACGTCCAACGAGGAACCGGCGCGGCAAACCGAACCATACCTGTGCACGAAAAACAGGAAGAAGCGATCAATGAGGTGGCCGGCCAACCTGCGGGTGACCATGAGCTCCTTGTACTTCTGCAGGAGCGGTCCCGGGTTGTCAGCGTCAGACGACTCGCGCGCGTCCACACACCCCGCGTCGGCGCAGTCGACCTTCACTCTCTTGAGTGCCGGGCAGACGACCGTTCCGTCCGAAATTGGTATGTATGCGTCTAATATCTCGGTGATGGTGTACCAGAGGCGCCCTCCGTACCGCTGGCCGGGATCTGCAACCACCAGACCTTCGAGCAGCGGAAGGGTTAAGATGACGGAGGATGGCTGAATGAGCGTCCAGCCACCGCCCTTTCCGATCCTCAAGTGTCGTATGGCAGACAGCATAGACGTGAAGAGCGAGGGGCCGAGGCGGATGCGGGCTCTGTGTGTATTCCCCGGGGCTGCAAGTCCGGGTTCATCGTCTGTGTCGTCCATCTCGTCATCACCGTCGTCTTCATCTCCATCCTCGTTGTCCGTTTCATCTTCTTCATCTAGTTCCGCCGTAGGTTGGATGGCACACCCGCAGACCTCAAGCGTGAGGCGAACGTTGTCTGTGGCGAGTATGCCAGTGTCCAGGGGCGTCGAACCCATTTGGATGAAAATGCTCAACGGGCCACTTGAACAACGTGAGATGTAATCGATGTAAAGGGAGCGCTCTTGTCTCGGCTCGACGTAGTTGACGACCGTCAGCCAGAGAGAGGGCCTCCCCGTGATAGGTTGGTACCAATGACTGCAGACAAAGGGGAGAGGACAGTATTCTCTGACGTCTTGCATGAACGCTGGCTTCGATCTTGACGAAGTCGTGGTGCCATATGATGTTGTCGGGGACTAGATAGGATATCATAGAGACCTTCCACAGGTAGGTTATTGATCGGTTTGTCGCTTGCTCGCGGACGATTGTCTGCAACCTATCTAGGAAGGCGTTCAAGGATTGCGATTGTTGAACGTCCACGTCAGCGTCGGTTTACAGGATCAGGCTGATTACTCACAGCGTGCAGGTACAGGGAACTGATAGTAGAGTTCAACCTTGCTTAGTATCACCTTAGCAAACAGATGTCTTTCCCGACAGCGTCGAGTTGTATTCTTTAATAAGGTCTTCGCACTGGACTGCCTCCGCATCTGCAAGTGTGATGTGTGGCGTCCGATTGTTCAGCGGTTGTTGACATGGGCTGTTGTCATCCGCAGGATCTGCGGACGAGCTGATTGCCATCGCGTGTGTGTTGGGTGACTGACAAGGGCAGGAGTGAGAAACCGAGGGAGTCGACAAAGACTGCTCTCTAACGATGTGGAGGTCTACATCGAGGTTATTCTTCTTGTATAAATCACGCCGGAGTGTGCGGCGTTTACGTTTGAAATCGAACACCGCTGGACGTCCTAAGATGGCACATAGGCCATTCATTTGGGGTATTACCGATACCTCCGCGGGTCCACTATCAGTATATACCAGAGGGGTATGCGAAGCCATGCGTGAGTGCTATTGCTTGAATAACGCCCTCTTGATGACACTATGCTCGCATTCAGCGACCCAATCGCCTCACGACAATTCAGCAGACCCACCAGAACACGGTCGATCGCGCATGGGCGGGGTCGTCTAACGTTCTTCCTCCACGCCGTAGTGATAAATCTCCGCAATGTGCCACGCAACCAACCGAACAAACGCGCAGACATACCAGACTAATCTCAAGATACCGAAGGATCGCGCAGCATTTGTCAAAGACGGCTCTTGCATGGTTTCAGTGAGGGCAGGCAGTTGGAGGCAGCGCAGGCTGAACGGGGTATCAGTTTACGAATCTAAGCAATATGTTCCGTTCAATCCGTAGGAGGGACTTTTCAACTCACCTTAGTTCAATTCCTTGCGCCACTGGAAGCCCACATGCTGCCGGAGGCAAGCCACCGTCCTGGCCACATTTACAAGCATATATGCAGGGCCGTGTTAAGCAGGTTCCTCTGGGATGGGCTGGCTGTGCCATATCCGAGCTGGCACAGGTAAAATGTCGACTAGGCGATGATGCTACGAAAGTAGCGAGAATTCATCGAACTTCGAGTACTTGCTGGCAAGCCCTGCCCCGTATAGTACTACTCGGGTTAGAGGAGAGCCGCCTTGTCGACACCGAGGCCAAGGTGAAGTATAGGCTCCGCCTCCATGTGGGAGAGTTGATTTGCGCCGTGTGTGATCGCGGTCATGCCGACATGGTATTATGATAGAACCACGGAGCGGCATAGTTACCGCGGAGAAACCCTACGGTGTATGCCGAGTTTGTATGGTTCTTGAATACAAGCAGCAAGCAGCCTCGTGTGAGACTACAGCCTGGCAGAACTCGTGGTCTCGCACCACCGTGCGCCGGTGAGTACGAGAGGGTAGGACGGAAAAAATTGAACAGCGAAGGCGCTGCATGGATGGCGTAGGCATGCATGGAAAGTGCAGGTCAAGCACTGCGTGTATTGATGGCTGACGCAATCGACGGATGATCGTGAGGTTGGGTGATAATCGTTCCCATAATGTGTTCCTTAGTTTCTCATAGTCCTGTGAAAGCCTCCAGTGGTCCGAGCGTGTATGACAAGCAGAGAAAAGGATTGATCCCTAGAGAAATGACCAGTGGAGGTGGAGGTTGCAATGGGATGGTGGATAACTGATAAATGGCAACTCTACAAGAATGTTGTCGCCGGGGCGGAGGCCGGAGGCGCCAAATATGATCAAACACCGAATAGGCAAGAGTGACGGTCGAACCGCCGAGAAATTGGGCTCATTCTCCTCCACTTCGCTTGTCGTCGCCTCCTCTCTCGTCGTCGTTGTCCTCGACGTCGAGCCCGCCGACGTGCAGATGCCGTTCCTGGGCATATTCTCAAAGCGCGACAAGCACAAGGCGCAGGACGCGGGCACCTCGCCTTCAACCAGCGCGGCCTCCGATTTCGACTCCAGTGAGCCAGACTATGTCCTCCCCTCCGCTGCCAGTGCGCAGTCTCGCTCCATATATGCTGGCCCGCCAGGCGCATCGTCCTCGAAACTCAGGCTGGGATTCAAGTCCAAGAACTCTCCTGCATCCCGCACCGACACCAACCTCCTTTCCCCGCCCACGTCTCACTTCTCTAGCGCCAGGTCAGAGTCCGACCACGACCTCCTCAGTCCACCCCCCAGATCAGCAGTTTTTGCTGCTTATGACGACCCCATAAATGCACGCTCGACGAGATCGTTGCCGACCCAGCCCACGTCTCATTCACGCTCGAATTCCAAGGAGTTTGTCGACCTCGGTGGTGGTTCGGCCACCCCTTCACCCACCGTCCCTCCAAAGCATGGCAAGGGCCTCTTCCATTGGGCCCATCGAGAACGCAAAAAGTCCAAGCCTACGCCCCCACCAGCACTAGCACCGCGCCCACCCCTCCCTAACGTCTCCGGAGAGTCGGATTCTTTCAACCTACGTTCATTCCGTCATGTCCGCCCCAACTCTCCGAGCGATTCGGCCTCCATTCTACCCCCGGTGCGTCCTCGCCCTCGCGAAGGGAGCTTTGCATCGGATACTTCGCAGCGAATCTCAGTGGCCGCCTTCCGGGAAGCACACGCGCGGCGCAGTGCGGCCAATTCGCCGGTGCCCTCCTTCTCCCATGATGCGCTTTCGCCAGGATCGTCCGCCGGTCTACGGCCGCCATCGTCATTTGTGCAGCGTGCTTCCGCGCGCTCTCCAGCCGGGAATAAGTCAAATGACTCGTCTTCAAGCGACACGGATGAATCTGACCAGGACGGGGACTCTGAGGCCTCCTCCACGCTGAAGCCGCGGCGCAACCGCACGATTACCCAGCGGAGCTCCAAGCCTGCAGTCAGCCCAGGGCAGAAGTCTGTATCCGAACTTGGTCATAGAACGATACGGGGTAGCCCATCCCCTGCTCCTCGTATCGCCCCGTCATCTTCGACGGACTCCTCGTTCATACCAGAGCCTGTACCCAAGGACGACATGAGGTTTTCAAGACCGCGAGCCTCCGCATCCACATCGGCACTGCAGCCTAGCGCCGCTGCACGTCGCGCTTCTCTGTTGGTAGCCCAACAACAAAGCCAGCCTCAGCAACCCACCTCGCCTCAAGCGCAGGGTCAGCTCGGTACGCCCGTCTCGCACTTGACGAATCAATAGCATTGCTCACGCCTTCAGCTTCTACAGGTGCCTCACATGCGTCTGCAGAAAAGCCAGTCCCGCCAAAACCGCGTTCCAATTTCCGCCGTTCCTCGTCTTCCTCATCAAACAGTTCAAGCAGCTCCTCATCGTCCGACTCCGACGATGCGCCTCTCGCTACCCTCGTGGCTCCCAAGCGCCCAGGCAGTGCTGCGTCCTCTGCACCTTCTTCAGTAACCCGCCCTAGAGCTCAATCGCGTGCTCCATCCAAGCCTCTTATCGACATCTCGGCAATTGCGACCTCGCCGCCTCTCCGTGCACAGGACAACCAGCCATCGGTGCCACCGAAGCAGTCTCCGGTTGACGACCGGAAGAGCATGATGAGTTGGCGTGAGAAGGAGAAGCAGGCGTCTCCACCGCCCACGACCCCGACACATGCTTCGAAGCCAAGCTTGAATGACCGTTTAGCGCGCCTGGCAAAAGGCACTCCTTCACCGTCGCTCGACAGTCCTACTGAGAAAGACACTCAAGAGGGTGAGCATGTACGAGGGAGGGAGCGCAAGATACCTACCCGGAGCCAGACGCAACCACCGGAGGTGTTCTCGCAATCAAGGCCATCCCTCTCACCCTCGCCATCACCGATACCCCCGAAGAAGCCGAACGGACGGTCAATGTCCTCACCGAACGCGACATTCGAGGACGTCAAGCCAGCGGATGCCAAACCTGCGCCCGAAGCTCCACCCATCGTGCCCACACCAATTCGCACGCGGACGCCCCCGCCCGCGTTTGCAGTCACGTCTCGGCCCAACTCACAATTCTCTCTGCTATCTAACACGGCTCAGTCGCAAACCCATACGCAGCAGGATCACGGACCGACTCATTCCCGGGCTTCTGAGGAAACTGTCAAGACAAATCGTGCGAGAGCGTCTACGTTGGTCATAGATGGCGACTTGGCGAGAAACAAGGGCTTCACTGGTGGCGGGCTCCTCGCTGCTGCGGCTGCGGGGTCTTCATCGTCGCTCTCAGCCAACTCAATCCAGTCTGGCCAGTCGACTGGAAGTGCGTCAGCTGCTCGTGTTACCCGGCAGCGCGCTAGCACCATGTTCACGTCAACGCCGGCACCATCATTCTCGCCGTCCTCGTCATCCCCTCTGGGAAGTCCAGTGGACGCACGATCCAAGTCGAACGTGCGCGGAGTGCCACAACAGCCGGACACGCCACCCTACGACTTGCCCCCACCACGACTTGTTACTCGCGTTGACAGCCCCGAGTCGCGTAGCGTCGCATCTGCTGCGTCATCTCCCGCAACGTTGCGCTCGACTCCGATGCTGAAGTCCGCTATGAAGCGCTCCCCGCAACCATCTCCTACTCCAGAAGCGAGCACACAGATGCCACGGACGCGCACTTCCTCCCTTGCGGCGTTCTCAAACTTTGCTACGCCACCGAAACCTTTTGCTGGTTCGGGCCCTGGATTCGGCCTGCGGGGCAATAGCCCAGCAAGCTCAACGGGGGATTCAAGCAGCGGTCGAACGCCCATCACGCCCGTGGACGGCAGCGACATTAGTGCGACGGCGTCGTCTGTCGTTAGTGCGCAGAAGCGTGGGCACAGGAAGAGCGCGAGCGTTACCTTCGAGGAGCCAGAGCGCGGACGACCCGGTGGGCGAGACAGGGAAGCGGAGAAGAGCGAGGGGTCCGATCCCGAGGAGCGCAGAAGGCGCGAGCGGAGACGCAGCGAGGCTAAGGCGGCGATTGAGGTAGGGAACACAGTGCCCGGTGTCTGGTATGGACCCTTAAAGGCTAACCCTACAACCTTCTTTCTCTCTTGCAGCTTGGGAAGATCGTCAACGGTCGTGGCCCGATCCAGACTGACGACGATGACGAGCACGCTGCCATGGAGAACATGGGTCCGCGGATGAGTATGTTCAACCCGATGATGCCCACCGGGATGGGCACTATGGGCGCCGTCAACGCTACCCCACCGACGCCCATGGGTTTCACCCCGCAGACGCCGCAGAGCATGTTCAACCCCGCAGGCAACTTCATGTTCCCTCCGATGATGCCCCCAAACGCCGATCCGGCCTTCCTAGCGGCGCATCAGCAGGCCATGCTCGCTGCCAAGCAGGCATTCCAAATCGCCGTTGCGCAGCAGGCGCTTGCCGCCGCGAACGAAGAGTGGGAGCGCGGCTCGACTGCAACGAGCGCTTTCGGAGGCTTCAATGGAATGGGTGGCATGGGCGGCATGGGCGGTGGGATGTACCCCGGAGCCACACCCGGCTTCCCCATGAACATGGGCATGGGCCTCGGCATGGGACCATGGCCGAACCCGATGATGTTCCCGAGCTCGCAGTCGATGTATGCGGGAAGCGTTATCGGCGGAAGCGAGCTTGGCGTGAACACCGGCGGGCGCGGTGCTGGATGGGGCTCGCGCAGCGCCTATGGAGAGCCTAGCGGCTACGCGGGATCGCCAGGAGACCGTGCCTCGATGGCGTTCCGCAACTCGCAGTTCCTTGGAGGTGGGGGATACTCGGGAGCGCGCTCGGAGATTGGAGGCCCGACGAGCGGACGTGGTGGCCAGAGGGCGCGTACGCGGACGAGTCCATCTGATGCGCCGCTGCCTACGCAGCACGCGAAGAGACGGGACGGACCACCGCCGTCGAGCTGGAATGCGCGGACAAATCGACCTGCGTGAGCGTGTTGTTTACCTTCTTGATTTTTGTTACTTTTGATTCAGGGCCAGACATTCGCCTAGCGATGCCAATGACCTTTCCTCTCGTTCTAGCTCACCCACTTATTCCATGGACATATACACATCATGCTTTCGTAGTTCACTGTTCCCCTCTCATCCCATCACCGCATCCCGCATCGACATCCATATCCTCAGCTTCGATGTCGACGCACCCTCGCTCTTTCTACGGTTTCATCATCCCCTGTCCAGGGTGTACAATTCCCCACCACTGCATCAGTATTTACTCGTTCGCTATCTTATATACCCGCATCTTAGCACATTCACACACTATCGATACAACCACTATTATTGTTCCTCGTCGCACGCCTCTTCTGTGTTTCTATATACTGTCATCTCCCGTCCGGTGCCCCCTCGCCGCCGTACCCGTCTGTGCCGTACAGTGACTGCGTCCACTGACACGTCCGTATGCATCATGGACCTTCCGTACTGTTTCTCGTATACTCTGACCGATGTAGGAGGTGGCAGAAACGTTTGATCTAGAGGCCTCTTTCTTGTACATATATCCATGCAGGCCGTACGCAGATAGATCCCTATAGACTTCGAAAAGGGGCCGTCTGTTGTCGTCCGAAAATGATGCTGCAGTCTTGTTCTGGTGGAAACTGCTGGGTACTACAGTACTACTAGTACTACTGCACAGTTGTAGCACCAGGTCTATTACTTGTGCATACACCGCCACACACCCTACCCTGGTCCCTACTACACCGGCGCTACACTTAAAAACAAGCTCGACCATATGCGACGCTTGCTCTCGCTGCGACAATATATCATGGATAACAGTTGCTCCTGCACCCTGTGTATGAGGATAGGTCGCAGAACGAGCCAGCTAACCCTGACAGGACATCCCGATGAACCTTCACAAATGGCGCTGGCCATGCTCGCGAACGCACAGTCAATGTGCAGGACTCTCGCTACGGAATATGCTTCATTGCACGCTGGAAAGAGGTGAGTACATTGAGCCTTGAGTCTCGTAGCTCATAAGATGCATCAGATTGAAGATTGCTCATGTTATACTCTCAGCACCCTAGACGAGCTTTACATGCGCAACAATCACTTGCCCTGCTTCTGCTCTCGAGCACTGAGAGTGACCTTGGATGTTTCGCGGACAATTGTATGTGAACTCATCAACGAGTCCCGGCCCCTCAATCGACTGCCCCCAGAAATTCTCTGTCATATATTCTCCCTCGTTCCTGACGACATCATCTGGCACTACGAATATGTCAAAGTACAGCCGACGTTCACGCAGAATATCACGCACTACTTCATACCGGACCCCGATGGGGCCGTCGTGTGCCCTGCGCTCAAGGCCGTAATCGTTGACTGCACCGACACGGCTTGCGTCGACGGGCGTGAATATCCTGAGGCCGACAAGCCTAGGCCGTTCTCTCACAAATCCGAGGAGCTCGCAACAACCCGTGGGCCTGCTGGCTACCCCATCGACCATTTTATTCCTGGCATCCGTGACAGAGGACCATGGCGTATCAGTAAAAGGCCATCCAGACAACACGCCGTGTTGCATGAGCATGATGGTGAGGCTATACTGCTTCGTATAAACTGTGAGAACTGTCTACCTGGTTGAGTCTTTGAGAATCTTTCTTGTATAATGGACTTCGGTTCTACTGAACGTGCTGAACGTGCTTGGGTTTGCTCGATGCGAATGGAACCAGATGGTACGAAATGTGTATGTTGCAAATGGGGCATTGGTCACGTAGATATACTAGTTAGACTTTTCCTTGAGATTTTTCTCCTTTGCTGCCGATACATACTAGTGCATATATGCGCATATATCCGGACATTTACCGTACATACTCCCAGGAATCCAGAATTGTAAATGGTCCTCGCGCCCGTTCTTGTTATTGCTAGGCCACATTTGTCTCTGAATGTTACTTTGCCCGCTGGTCTGTGCCTGTAAAAAGTAAGAGAGTCGCTGTAATGCCGATATATACCATCTGCATCCGATTTGAGGTGCCTGAGACGTGGGCGGATTACCGCTCTGTGAGGGCGCCGGCTGTGCGATGTCCCCAGGTATTGTCGTCACTGCCATGAGCATCGTTGCGGTGCGATAAGAGGAATGAGGCCCAGGCTTGGTACAGAGACTTGCTGCCTGATACTAGTATGCGGGGTGAAAAACTCGGAGTCAATGCATCCCAGATACGCCTATGACTGAGTCCGATACTCACGAAGTATGTCCAAGTTTACTTTTGAGCAGCGGCGCCCGCTGTATACACAAGAATACCAGCTTGGGTCCGACGTTTCCGCGAGCGTGAGAGTGATGCGAAAAGGGCAAAGGCGTGGCATAGACAAGGTTTATGCGCAAAGCTTGCTCAAAACGCTTTTGCCTCATTTTCCCCGTTACACCGCACCCAGACCTGGACCATCTGATAGATGAGACAGAAGAGTTATTCCAGAGGTTCTGAGGGCAAGGTTTGGTGATAGTACTGGAGGGTTCTGGGTCCGAAGGACAGCACCGGATGAGATGTTCGTCATCGCAGCATCGCCTCACATATCAAGGGTGTAGGCTGGAGATAGGTACGTTGAGAAGGCTGCCAGCGTGCTCTGTGAGAGTATCAGCTGTATGCTGCTCCGCTGTCGGAGGCAGATGAGCTTGGACTGCGGATGGTCGGTCGGAGGTGGTTTGCAGGCTCCTGATGAGCCTGGTGAAGGTTTGATGGCACGCGAATACGGGGCTGCTCGTCGTCCCGTGCTGTGTTTGTATGGCTTGGAGGTCGTGCTGGGCTTGTACCTCGATGGTAAAGGGAAAGGAGTACGCGTGTTTTGATATCAGTAGCTATCTCATGTGCTTTGGTTGCCGCAGAAGGAGCAAATAAGCGCCCGTTACAGACTTCGGACGGAGACAAAAAAGCGAAGGCCGGACGGAAGCAGCTGGCAACACAACTTACCTCCTCCGCTGATTGCTGCTCGTCTGCACGCATATACTCACATCTAATCGTCTGCTCATCATTGTCGACGTCGTGGAAGACCGCCCGCCCAACGGCTACTACGCCGACCGCGAGGCAGTTCAGAACCATCGGATCCTGTAGCTTCCCAGTCCAACTCGTGGCTTGCACGCCCCCAACCCACGCAACACTCTCCCCTGCGTTTATCCCTAGTCGGCCTTCTTCTGGTTTTTTTTCCTCCTCTCTCGCCCTCGTTCGCCCTTCACTCGTCCCTCGCCCACGTCGCGCCGCTCGACTCGGTCACAGTCGCCGACAACTTGCGTATGCTCAGCGTCCTTCGCACGCCTCCGCCTCAGCCCCATCAGCCCCTTGCCGATTCCCCAAGAGTCAAGTTCGCAACTGCCCTCGGCTTCGCCAGTGCGCGCAAGGAACCTTCTTCCGCCACCGCTGCTGCTTCCGGACCGTCTCGCACCACCGACGACAAGGCGCACCACTCGTTCACACGACGGAGCGTCGATATAGTAACTGGCTATAGCGCCAAGCGGAAACACCGTAGGGATCGTTCAAGCGTTACCGACACTTCTTTCTTTGACCCTGATCCTCAAGCTTGCTCTAATACTCAACTCCCCGCCACCTCTTCTACCATGCCCGGCAAGAACATCGTCCCCTCCCCAGTCATCTCCTCGCGCAGACTGCACCGTGCAGAGGAGGGTCCGTGGACGATCAGCGTGGCGGAGACCCCTCACGACCCCAGCTCATACAGCCTCTACATTAAGAGTGAGTGTTTTCCTTAGTTCCCTCACGGCTTGCGTTCGGTATATGGCTGTTGGAGCATGCGGTGGCTTCCAATCGTTCTCTACCCGTTCCAAGCCCACGTCCAAACTCTAGTATGTACGCATGCATTACCCCTCGCCACCCCGGTCCTGTGGCGTCATGCATAGTCGATACGCATGATAGAGATCGGGGCGTCCTCAACATGCGAAGAGTGGAAGATAAGGCGAGGCAAAAAGTTGCCTTCATCCTTAAGAATGCGACGGACAGGTCTAGGAACGACAACCCCGAAACATTTCATTTATGTTTTCGGGTCACATTAGCATGCGATGTCTTCTACGCTTCTCCGCCCACCACGCCTTGCATTACACTCTTGCCTCGGGGGTGGTCTGTTCGGACCAGCGTTCAACCGTCTCGTACGCTCGACGGGCGTCGTTCGTCGTCCCTGATTACGTCAAATAGCCATCTTTGACTCTAAGCTGACGCTTCTCCCGCAGCTCCTACCCATAATATCACCCTCACGCGTACCGCTCAGGAGGTCGTTGAGCTTCACGCCAAGCTCCGCGATAACTATCCCGGACTCAAGATGCCAAACCCGCCGATAGACGCTTCTTCTCTCCCCGCACCACCAAAGCGTAAATCTGCTTTCCTCAACACCCTCTCCCGGCTGGCATCTCCTTCAAGCAACAAGATCTCGAGCGCGAGGCAGGCGTCCGGAAAGCAGCATCCTCCTAGCAGCCTGTCCAGCAGTGCCGCGTCGAGCAATGCTTCCTCGAGCGTTCAAACGCCCATCGCCACCCCCGCAAACGAGATTGGGGATCCGTTTGCGGAGATTGGAGAGAACGGGGAGGACATCTCCGCTCTCGAGGCGTCCAACAACAAGGTCATTACCGGCCTCGCCGCATACCTCACCACGATCGCGAACGACAGCACGCTCCGCCAGGCGCGTGCGTGGAAACGGTTCGTACGTGTGCGGACAGACGACCTCCAGAGCGTGCGTGTAGAGCGTGCAATCAAGCGTGTCCGCTCCGATCTCGCTGCGCACACGAGCCCGGGTAGCTCAGGTGAAATTAGTCGCTCTATTAGCCAGGTCGTACTCGATGGCGAGGCCTCGGAGCAGACCACTGGCGACGAAGCCTCGAGCGTGCAGGAGGGTGCGGAGGAGGACACTGTCGCTGAGGACGGGACCGCGGAGGGCCCGGAGGACCGTGCGCCCACACCCGTTTCCCCCAAACCAGTGCAGGCAATTCCCGAGGAGCCCCAGTCTGCTGGATCGCAATCTGCCGAAGTGAATGGCGCCGCATTCGAGGACAATGACCCGAACACGCCAGTCCAAGCAGAGGCCCCGGCAAGCCATTCTCGCATCGTGCGCTCGCAGTCCGCGGACCCTATGGCGCGAGCGTCACGCGTGTATTCGACGACGCCTTCGCAAGCGTCGCAGACTGGCGACGAGTCGTCGATTTCTACCACCGACCGACGCTCGGCGCGCAAGAAGCGGAGCAAGTCCACGGATCCGAACGCTCAGGGCAGCGAGAAGAAGAAATCGCAGCGCAAGGTAGTCATCGATGACTTTGAGATGATGCGCGTGTTGGGCAAGGGATGCGCGGGCAAAGTCCTGCTCGTCCGTCACAAGCCGTCGCAGGACGTGTACGCGCTCAAGGCCATCACGAAGCGACACGTGCTCGCGCACCAAGAGCTGCAGCACACGCTTACCGAGCAAGCGGTCCTCAAGCGCATGGCTGCGGAGAACTCGGACCCGTTCGTGGTGAAGCTGTGGTGGAGCTTCCACGACAAGGAGAACTTGTTCCTTGTTATGGTCAGTCCATTTTTGGCTTTGTTTGGCTTCTGTGTTGAACTTTGAGCGTATGCTGATGTACCTGGTAACTTGGGGTCATGGGTCATAGGACTTCCACCCTGGTGGTGACCTTGCGACTCAGCTCGCGCGATGGGGACGGCTCGGGCGCGACCGGGCACGGTTCTATGCTGCCGAGATCGTGGAGGGTGTCGAGGGCCTCCACGCTGCAGGTGTCATCTACCGAGACCTCAAGCCTGAGAACATCCTCATCGGCGCGGATGGACACATAGTGCTGACCGACTTCGGTTTGTCGAAGGAGTTCCCGCGGCGAACGGCCGCTATCACCGCACCACCGACTCCATCGGGCTCGCGGGGCGAGTTCATGGAGGCTGCCTCTGCACCTTCAACGCCACACTGGATGAAGGGCGATACAGTGAGCGACCGTTGGACGCCTAGCTCGAGTGATACGACCACGACGTTCTGTGGAACGGCAGAGTACCTCGCCCCGGAAGTCATTCAGGGCCTGCCGTACAGCTATGAGGTCGATTGGTGGAGTTTCGGCACAATGCTGTACGAGATGCTCACTGGAATTGTGAGTGCTCCGCATGGCAAATCTTTTAGCAGTATATTGATCGTCCTTGGGTACTTAGACGCCATTCTGGGCGGAAAACCACTCAGACATGTACTACCGGGTACTACAGGACGAGTTGCAGTTCCCCGAGGACAGGACGATGGATCAGGACACGAAGAGCTTGATCCGTGGAGTGCGTCACCCTCGCTTCAACTGATTCCATGTCCGACCCCATTGACATGACTTCTCTGCTATAGTTGCTCCAAAGGAACCCTGCGCTCAGAATGAAAGAACCTCGGATAAAGAAGCATCCGTACTTCTCGATGATGTAGGAAACTGCTCTCTCTATTCCGTTGAATCCGTCAGGTTCTCACGACATTGCGCATACAGAGACTGGTCCCACGTGTACTATAAGCGTTACATACGTGAGTGCAGTTCCCTTGCCTTGCTCATATCACCCGGCAGCTAACTTTATATGACTTTTCTCCACAGCCCCGTATATTCCTCCGATCGACCCTTCGAATGCCAGCGATACCCAGAACTTCGACGATACCTTCTTGGACATGGAGCCCGTAATCAATGATGAGAACGAAGAGGCGGATACGGACGCCGAGCGCACAGACACCGAGCGCACCGATGGCGAGGATTCGGTCGCGACGCCGTCGCAGTCGCGCAGCCCGTCCGTGCACCCCGCCGAGGACGACTCCGTGGATGTCTTTGATGGGTACTCGTACAAGGGTCGGCATTCAGTCATTCTGGATGACGAGGAGGAAGACGGGGATGGCGAGGATGAAGAGGAGGATGAGGACGAGGAGTCGATCAGCGGCCCAAGCCTTGATGATCTCCTCCCTGATGATATCAGCTCTGGCACTGCCGCAAAGGAGGAAGTCGTCGAGGAGGTTACCGTTCCGGAGGACGTCGGGGAGCCGAAGACACCGGAGGCACGCCCTGCCCAACTGCCCGCAGAGCCCGAGGCAGCACCCAAACCAGCACCTGCCCCAGAGCCGAAGCCGGAGGCGACCCCAAGAACAAGCCACGAACGGGATGTTACTGCGATGTCGTCCGCGGAGGCTACGGCCGCCGCCGCTGCTTCGCGCACTGCGGAGGACGCCAATGTCAAGACGGCACCCAAGGCCCGTCCAGGGAAGCAGGCGCGCAATCGTCGCGAGAAGTCCGGTATCCCTGCTCTGGACCGCGACCTGCCCGACGCACCAACGGAGGACGAAGGCGCTACGGAGCGCGAAGACGAGGAGGATTGGGACTTCGTCGAGGCTGGAGGCTCCCTGGTCGAAGAGCGCAACGGCGCTCGTGGCACGACTCTCTTCGCGCGTGGAGTCGTCGATCGCTACAAGCTCGCTGTCTTCCGCAAGAGCACGCCAAGACGATCAACGCCCCGTTCGTTCTCGGGTATGTCGATGGACTCCGAGGTCACTGCTTCCGAGGTTGGGGAATCGCCCACACCATCGGACAAGCACCGTCGTGGTCGCACACCAGGGCTTAACTTCCGCAAGCACCCGAAGCAGTTCTTGCGACAGAAGAGCCCTCCGCCGTCGTCGCGGTCCACCAAATCTCTCACGGCATCCGCTTCGGCGACATTGTCCGCCGCGTCGACTGCGTCGAGCGCGGGCCTGCTCACGCCTTCTCCGTCGCAGACAGCGATGTCGCACTCGCTTAAATCGAAGGAGAGCGCGATCTCGATGGGCGCGCAGAGCGAGACCTCGGACCCATCCCTCAACGGCGACAACATGATCCTTGGTGGTGATATGACGGTCAAGGGCCCCGCCGTACAGGCCAACGGCAACGGACACGGACATGGGCACGGAGAAGACGAGAAGCAACAAAAGAACAAAGTGCTCAAGAAGTACAAGGAGGGTGCCGAAAAGGTCCTGTCCATCTTCCAGTCGCCGCGGTAGTCTCTGCTCGCCGGCCGCAAAGCCTGGGACTCGGTGCGTGGTTTTGTGGAAGAAGACACAGTGTAATGGCTCGTTGCTCGGAAATTCTGTCTGCTCGTTGGTTGTTAACACGCTCACTCGACATGCTCTCTATTACTCTCTCGATTATCGAATCCTCTTTTCTTCTCGTCTCTTGGTCAGACCCTGGAGTTTCGAGTCCGCGTATTATATCCGTATGCTGCGCCCCATCTATAGCTATTATTCGTCACCGTACATACATGCATCTGCATCGCCACGATCACACCCTCCTTGTTCAGCTGATCTCACACTCACACACTCATTAATTGGGACCATTCATCACTTTGCACACGCTCAGGCTGGCTTGTCGGCGTTTCTTTTTTGCATCTGCATTTTGTGTCTTTTTCTAGCTTTTTCTGCCGCTATGCGATTACGAACACCCATTTTAGACTGCAACACCGCTTTTGTAGGCTGGTGCATGAATATCCGTCCGACCTCATTGATTTGGTAAGTCCTGGATTGTGGACGCTGTGACTTACGGTTTCGTCCAGAGCAAAGACATGGGGCGTATCAACAACTCGCCCTCATTCCGTTCATACAATCACATACAGCCTCAACAAATACTATCAGCTACCGGATCATTCAGCATCTCTCACTCCACAGCTCTCTCGGCGCGCGCCACCCACTGCTTCAAATCCATCTAATCCAAGGCTTCATCAGACAGCATACTTCGGCGTATCTCCTTCGCAATCAGTGCTCGGCGTTCAGCACTGGCCCGAGTTCTCGCGACAGCAGTAGACCTTGATGCCGGTCCAGCAGCAGGCTCCGTCGCCGCAGCCATCGCGGCCACAGTCGACATACCCGGCAGGGCAGGAACCAGCGCAGAACGGCGCGGTTCCGGACCAGAAGCACGGACTGACCTCGAGCGTGGTCAGGTTGGTGCCGTCCGGGTTGGTGAGCGCGGTGTCGATGACCGGGAACGGGCTGACGGCGGTGAGGTCGGTGCCAGGCTCGACGGCAGCGGCGTTCACGCCAGCAGCGAAGGCGAAGAGGGTAAGTATGGCGGCGGTGAAGGCCTTCATGATGACCTGAGGTGCACGAGGGACGCAAGTGAGCAAATGTCGAGGCCAATCGCCTCTTAGCGACGAGACGTACGGTGAGTATTTCGGAATGCTTGATGTGCTTGTGGAAGCTAATGCGATGGTTGTACCGACGTAGAATCTATCAGGCGTGGGTGAGCTAGTGCATGCAGGGGAAGGGCGAGGAACTGACTCGAGGCTCGAATGCTCTGTCGATGGGGAGTACGGGCCCCACTTCGTGAGTTTATATACCTCACGGTGTCTGGTTGACCTTGCCTAGGAGGTTCCTTTGGCCCCATTCTGTCGTTGAGATTGACACCCGCATGGAAGTCTTCGGCTTCATATGGGCCGGTAGGAGGTAAGTTGAGTGGGACTTGAGCTTGCATGGTGGCGGAGTGCTGGTTTACGAGAACAGCTCTTAGGACGAGACTACCCCATTCCTTGCCAAAACAGGCGGCTCTTCGCGTCGCCTTTTCGACACCTCCCCGGACGACACATGATCCTGTGGGCGTCCGCAAGAGGGAACGCCCTCGAGCGCGACGTTGCATCTAGTCCAGTCTTCTGCAGGCTTCCCTGCCGTACAAGAGCGTATTATGGGAATGTTATGACGAGACCCTCGGTCGACTTTGCCGCGCCCATCGCAACTAAATCACAATCAGTATATGATAATTCGTTTCATGCATACTTCACGATCAGAGAGGTTGTGTTGTTCATGGTCATGAATTCCTGGTCGAGCTCGGGTAAGCCCTCTAGTTGGCTCCAGCAAGTCTACGCAATCACGTTCATAAACAGCGCACTTCGTAGAGTAGTTCACTCCATCCATGTGCACGAAGAATACTTCTGGGAAACCCTACATAACATACTCGGAGAAAGAGAGAGAATTACCTGTTGAGGGTAAGGAAGATCGAATACCGCCACCATACCACATCCCGGCGTTTGCACCGATCAGTACTGTCATCGACCATTACGGGGACTTTCCGGCGGACGTAACACGGCAGGCAACGAATCGTCAAGGATAGGCTGCGGTTGTATCCGTGGGTTTACTGAGACTACCTCACAGGTCTTTCATGTACCCTCATGCGACACCTCTATATAGGTCGGTTGCAGTGGAACGGGCCGTCACATTGGAACAATGATACTTCCAAGCTTTGTGGGACTTTTGCCCTCATAAAATACGACCCATTCTCCTGATCCGCAACTCTAGCTGGTCGTGGTCGCTTTTATCCGCACGCTGACTTTGACAGACGCAGATTTGATGACTTCGTAACATGTGCGGTAGGGCATTGGAGACCAGAAGCAAGACCAGAGGACACGAGTGGTTAAGGGTACGTTCCGTTTTTGACAATTTATATCGCATAACGCATATTACTCATGACAATATCCACTCCTTGAGAACACCTATTACAACCATGACCGGATACGCTCCATGTTGAATCTGGATCAGGCAGCTTTCCGCACTCGGCGCCTAGCACTGGTCCGAGCCCTCGCGGCAGCAGTAGACCTTGTATCCAGTCCAGCAGCAGGCGCCATCGCCGCAGCTATCGCGGCCACACTCGGTGTACCCCACAGGGCAGGAGCCAGCACAGAACGGGGCCGTCCCGGACCAAAAGCATGGGTCGGCGTCGAGTCCAGCCTCGGTGCCAGCGGACTCGGCAGCACCGGCGGCAACGGTGGCGGAGAGGGCGGAGAGAGCGAGGAATGCGGCGAAGGCCTTCATGATGAGCTGGGAGATACGGGTAAGTCATCCTGGACCATAGTGACAATGTTTCAGAGTTAGGAAAGCATTACAGATGTGTGGCAGAGACTTTGGGCTTTCGAAGACACGTTTTTCTATTCCGACCTAGACTCTGTAAACACGGTGAGCAGGTACATTTGCAGAGAGTAAAGGATGTGTGACTGACTCGAGGTTCGGATGCTCTGTCGATGAGGGATGTGGGCTACTCTCCACTGCATTTATATACTGCCAGGTCGACGGCGTCAGCATCATGGACGATTTATCCGCATGGTCTGTGCCATGTAGGCACTATCGTGCAAGACGACGTGCGAGACGGTATGCCAGACGGAGCGGAGGATGACAATCAAAGACCTCGCACGAATCTGTGCGGTCGCGAACTACCGTCGTTGGCGAAGCGCTGTTGGACACGAATGGACTGGGACACTGCAACATTCACGGGAGCGACTCGGAAGTCGCGTCGAGCCCCCCAAGTCGATAGCTATCCGAAACTCCCACCATTCCCGGGGGAGACAATCTGCGCGCGAGGATTGCCTGGCGCTACGGCATGCAGTGATTCTAGCGTCTAGCAAGCTTCCATACCGCTGAAAGTCACTCCCGTGGACAAGAGAGGCGCCGACGATGTGAATTACAACGGCATCGCCGCGCTGATCGCATAATTTCGGTCGTCCTTGCGATCGATGGTGTACAGAAGGGTACGTGCAGTCTCCAAAAGAGCATGCATGGATACGAAAACCGACCGAATAATCTGGACGAACAGCAGCACCCGAGTCGTGACGAAATACCGGCCCCATTGTGTGTCAGATAATGTTTCCGACGTGTGCATGGTGTATTGAAGGTGGCGCTTCGCTCACGTTATATCTTGTCCCCGCTACTGCCGTCAGGCCAGACTAGTCGGCTCACAGCAGAGTCTGGAATTTGAGCGTTCGTGCCCGCTATAGGTCAGAACGGTGAAGTGCCGGTGCCACCATACAGACGCCTTGATGAGCGACTCACAAAGTTGCTGGGGTTCCGGATAAAACACGGTCGGAGGCCCTGTCAGTCTATGAAGGAGACCAGAATGGATATGCGGTATCATTGTGGGTGATGCCGTACCGGATGAAATTCCGTAAGTGACATCACTGGACGAATCCGTAACGAGGCTCAACCTGAGTAAGTACTGTCTTCATCAGCACGGATTGAATGCCACTGACTGGCGCTCTGAGAATCAACAAGGCCCTTGAGAACGTGCCAGAACCCGTCAAAGCGTTCCCCAATGCATATGAAAGACCGTGGATGTATCTCAGTGATGAGGGAATCCAGTTGCACTTTGTGCACAAGAGACGTGGATCTATGCCTGCAGCCACTGTATGATATGAGGCAGAGCACAATCCAACAGGGTGCGAAGAATCATGTACTCACGAAAATGTGGTCATCGGGTCACTTGCAATTCATGACCACAATCATTCCACAGGTCTCACCGCTATCACCGGTTGCAACATTGTTTCAAAGTCACAACTCCATCATATCCCATCTACACAAACGACTCAACAACAGATGCTATACCGACTCGAGCCAACTCGTCCTGTCATCGCCAATTCAAACGCCTACAGGCACTCGCTCCCGTGACCAAGCTAGACCTCTGCCCTAGCACTGGGCGGAGGCCTCCGTGCAGCAGTACACCTTGATGCCGGTGATGCAGCACGCACCGTCGCCGCAGGAGTCGCGGGCACAGTCGACGTAGCCCACGGGGCAAGAACCAGCGCAGAAAGGCGCAGTTCCGGACCAGAAGCAGGGGTTAACCGCATCCGGGTTCGTCAGAGCAGTGTCGATGGACGGGATGGGGCTGACTGTAGCGCTCGGCGCGGCGTTGTCAACGGCGATGGCGTTCGCACCGACGGCGAGGACGAAGAGAGAAAGGATGGTGAATGCCTTCATTGTAAGCTTGGAGTTCATGCTCGTCAGTGCACCCTCTCCCAGAAGCGTATGGCAGTATCTCACAGTGAATGAGCTGACTAGGTGGGTTTGCGAGAAAGCGAACGGGTGGTGGTACCGATGTAGGACCTGTCCCGCTGAGTGTCAGTGATCAGAATGCGTAGAAGACAAAGGTGAGTAGCTGATTTGAGAGCTGAATGCCTTGTCGATGAGGGTCGTTGTATGTTTCCACAGGCTTATATAGGCAGCATGGCGGTATTGTGCAGAACAATGCACGGCCTACGATGGCAGCGGTATGGTTCGGCTGCATTGCGCACTGGTTAGACGGACGGCGTTCTGGGCGTACATGACGCTGACTTACCACTGAACAACGGCTCCCTCCATGCAAACTCCATGGCCCATCATGATCTGATCGGCATACACGCCGATGCAAGAAGAACGTCCATGGCCGCTTGTCTACGAGCCGGGGGCCCTCACGCCGGCTATGGTGGTACGCTTCCCTGGCATGCGAGAGCCTCCGGCAGTATGGGGCCTATGCGCTCTACAGAGGGAACAGTTGCGCTCGTATGAGGTGCAGATGTCACCCGTATCGTGGACGTCGGAGTCACTGTAGAAAGCAGGAAGTGATCGTTCAAGTACTGACCACCCAGACATCAGTCCGCGGAAGCATGTATGCATGGCTGGGTGAATACTAGTGGGCCAGCGCAGCTGTCACAAAGAATCAGGAAGGACGAGCGGGTACGAGGAAGGTCTTCTCCTTGACCCAGTGGTTCTGAGCGTCAGAAGGGTCAAAGGGGTCATCGACTCGAGTTGTAGCGCGCTTGCGGTAGGTGTTCCATGTCTGCGCTACCACGTTCAGACAGATTCCATTTTACGAATGTGTCAGTACTTACGAAATTTGACCTGTCGGATTGGCAAACTCCGTATAAGGATACAAGAGACAAGAACATCCGAATAGTTTGCCTTGAGCATTGTTGCAATAGCGCGTGTTGAGGGCGGTCCAGGAACCTCAGTTTTGTTCGGTGTGGCACCATCCAAATGGTTCGCCTGATTCGCACCGGTACTGCTTCATAGAAAGAAAGCCAAGTCCTTCATGGGTCCTGTGTACCTGACAGCGCGTATGCACCTCCGCTGAGATGGTGGCAATTCGGCCCGTCGCAGAGAGCCGAAACTCTGGGTCACATGTTGTTAGCGATGGTGAACTAGAAGAACCTTGTTTGGTAAGTCACGCGTAACGCATACCTCCAGACCAGTGCTTACTACCCCGGCTACGATCGCGGCTGATGACACGGCCATAACTCATTCCTGAGCACGGACCAGTCACGAAAAACCAAGTGGGGCATTCAAGTTGCTTGCAATTTCTGAGCATGATTAGGGGCGGCGGACGCGGTCCGACTCGACGAGAAATCCCATAGTATTAGTAGTGCCAGAGTACGTATTGAATCTCGAAGCCGGGTAAGAACACTGGTATACCGGTGCTCCCAGAGTATGCAAGAAGCAACAGTTAACGCTCTTAACTGTGACGGCCAAGTTCTGACCATTTGATGAATATGACAGTTGGCACAGGCTACAACATCATGATGATTTCTGAATATCAACTCTGTTACATCCAATATCGACATATATGACTCGGACATTAAACTGGACGCTACGTCGCCCGGAGTAATCCCTTCCTACGGATAGAGACTACTATTGTTTAGCTGGGGGGGCAAAGGCCTTCATCGGACCTGCAGCAGAACACCTTGTAGCCGGTAATGCAGCAGGCACCATCACCGCATCCGTCGCGAGCACAGTCGACGTAGCCCACGGGGCAGGAGCCAGCGCAGAAGGGCGCGGTCCCGGACCAGAAGCACGGGTCGACGGCACTGGTTGCGTTCGTCAGAGCGGTATCGGCGACCGGAGCGGCGTTAGCGGTAGCGGCATCGATGGCGACAGCGCTGGTGCCGATGGCAAGGGCGAAGAGAGTGAGGATTTCAAACGTGAATGCCTTCATTGTCAGCTAAGGGGCGACGCTCATTAGCCTGGATTCCGGTAAGGGCCAGCGGGAGGTCTTACAGTGGTGAAGAGGATAGTGTGGTTTGCGATGACGCGGGCGGATGGCTATACCGACGTTGAGCCTGTCAGTTATGCGTCAGTGAGGAAGATGTGTACAAGATGGTGGAGGCGCATCTGACTTTCAGAGCTGAATACTGGGTCGATGGTGATCGCTGTCGAGTTGCTCCCCAGCTTATACGGACAACACGGCGTCATTGTGCAGCCCGCTATGCAGTTCGCCCGCGCTATGTTATGACAGCAGAACGACACGGCTGCATCGTATGCCGGTCAGTTGGACGGTAGTTCATGCTGAGTGACGCTGACTTACCTCCGAACAATTACCTCCGAATGATGCGGTGAACCCGAAGTAGCCGCGGCTTTTGGAACTTCTCTGGCCAGGAGGAAAGTGTGTTCCCGCCGGTACACGAGTCCATGAGCGTTGGACCGGTGGCTGCAGCATACTTCCGTGGTATGATTTCACGAAGAGAAGACTCGTCATGATGTGCCTCGAATGCCTGAAGGAGAGTTACCCTCGCTTGGCAATGTGCTCTCAAAAATGGGCCCCGGTGCATGCACGTTGTGATTGTGGAGAGACATCGTTCGCGCTCTGTGCAACAGTAACTTCAGTATGTAAGATGTCTGTGCAGGTATCTATGGAGAGCAGGGGCGACGCGACAGCTGGGCAGTGGGAGCCGGCGCATCGCGAACGACCTCGAGCCACTAGTCTTGGATCCTGAGCGCCAGCAGCCTGTGTGTCGATGCAATCTCTGGCTGAGAACGCAGGACTACGGTGATCATAGTTCCATACCTGCGCTACTGAAAGGATTCCATGGCATTGATGAGGCGGTAATGACGAGGTCCTGTCACGTGTTCAAGTTGAGCCTTTTCTGTACCATTTGAGAGGGGGAAAACTGAGTGCGGCGCATGGAAACCCTGCGTATATGCTATGGCATGGCTAGCGTGCACTCTAGCGTGTGCGATTGCGAGAAGTTGTAGACGGAGGTAATAAGAGTTCAACGTTAACGTTCAAGGGCGAAGCCAACTCGAAAGAGCCGGAGAGCGTGATTCGGGTGTTGGTGTAACGTTGGACTAGGACTTCCCCAGTATGGAAAGTCACACATGACACGAACCTCCCCTGGCGCTTTTATAACGTTTCATGCTGACGCTGGCAATGACCATACTACTCTACTCAATTGTCGGGTTCTTCCAGATTCAATGCACAAAGGCGCGTAGCATTCATTTACAGCACATCGCTCAGTATTACGACATTATGAATGGTATTGAACCTCACTGCCGGTGCTGGTCTGTGTACGCAAACCTTCAAGTCGCTAGAAAGCGCCCGAGTCTGCCCACTACTCCGAAACAACAGCCGGACGCGGTGGAGTCTTGACCCAGAAGGTGATTAGTTAGACTGTGAAAGGTGGTCCTCTCATACCACTGAATGGTCCTCATATACTACTGAAGTGTGTGGACGTCTTCCTCTCGCCTTCCTCACCCAGGGAACTAGGTCGGGTGTACACACTGGCAGGAGCACTGAAGGCTCAAGCCCGGCACAAGCCGGGTGCAGTGCGACGCGATTCAGTTCTGTCTCCGGGTCCTAGAGTCTCGCCCAGTCGTAGTGTCTGTTCATCAGGTTTTCCGGTAAAGAGAACTCCGGAAAGCCGTGAAGTAAGCTCCCTTTGTGTGATCCTTCCATTGATTCTATCATGCTCACCATCGCAGAACTTGAGCTATACGAGAGTGGGCGGACAAGAATTGCCTGTACTAACTCAGTGCCCGGGCGTGCAAGTATATGGGCCTCCATACTAGAACCCAACATGCTGTCGCCTCACTTACACGGGTACGATATATTTCCACATGGCTTCGGCTTACGCACATGCAGACAATGAGGTCGGCATCATCGTCATGAGGCACGATGCTGTCTTCGGGAAACCCTGTTTATTCGATCATGCCACATGCAAGAAGGTCAAATGCGAGGAGCACGCGGTTCGTAGGGAAATCATGATAGCTCTTGATTAGGTGCGTCATGTCGAAGGATTGCTGCTCGAGCAGTGAACGCTCTAATTGTTACGGCTCCTGCGCTACGTCATAAACGCAGAGTACTCCTCGACAGTATTCAAGGATGGCTTACGTCGTGATTGAAACTATAGCACGCTCTTTGGCTGTCGCGAATCGCTCCTGGGACTCTCCTAAAAGAAAACTCATAGTGGTCTGCCACTTGACGTTGCCATCCGGGCGTGAGCTAACCCCGCGGTCGTTCTCAGCTTGAATGGAGTTAGACCGCACTCACGCGGGAGTATAGCGCAGGGAAATACCGATACTATGGAGTGGTTCGCACTTATTTATAGCACGCGTTCCATGCAAGAAGTGACCTCGGGCAACAGGTCGAAGTAACAATTCCAAATTCCATGGCACAAACGTTCTACGCGTCGCTCACAGCAGGGCAGCGCGCCGACCATACACCGACTTCTCGCGGACCTGCTACCCGACCATGGCATTATGAATGACACGGGGTCGTATTAGATGAGCAAGTCTATCTGTATACTAAAACGAGGAGGTTCAAGTTAGATGGCGGCGTCGGTGAGACAGCTCAAACGTGCGTCATGGTACGGCGAACTTCAACAGTCGGACTACTTCGTTTGTTAACAGCATACAAATAATAGATATTGCAAGTGGGGCGATTACTCAAAAGACACAGCTAAGCTGCTGGCCTCGTACTCGGAGGGGGAGGTCGCGCCACTGACCCATTCAGTTCATATGATGATCTCTTAGTCCATGGCATCGATATCTGACTACGAACGTAGGCGAGTAGCTGTCGAGATTATTCGATATCTGTTGAGACCGGTATGAACCCTCAGTGCACTCAGTTGACAAGGTGGTTGATGTGTAATGCGGGCATGAAATCGTACCTTTTGTCTCACTTCCAAGAGTATCGCATGCCAAAGGCATCGGAAACTTGATCTGGTCTCCTCGCTAGGATCGGCACCCTGACCTCGTTCGAGTTATGCTCGATGCCGGCGTTACTCGGTATAATATCCGTGTCTTGACGGTCAACGTGAGTTCTGGTGGCAGAAGCACATTCCAACGTCAGATTCAGACGACTCTATGGAGCATTTGACGTTCTGCATGGCTTGAGCCGCAGTGCGGCGTGCCGATATTCAGTTGGAGAGTACTGTTGTCCCCCATATGTCAACACAACTCGGGTCGGAGCGAACGATACTCACGCACACGTAAGTCCGCCGCCTTCGCCACTAGTGCCACATCCAACCTGCCAGTTGCTGCTGAGACCTTATGACTTTCAATTACTGGGAAGCTGCAAGACGTCGGGAGTTGGATCGCATTGTATGCGGACAATGCGGAGCGTCCCAGATTATTTAACAGGATGGGCGGAACGCTTTCTTCTCCATCGACTAGGTCATCGAATCTCGAGTCAGTCTCTCTCATTGTCTATTGACAACTACCATGCTCACCGACTTGCCGCAGAGCCCGTAGCCGGTACTCCTCCAGCGCTCATTCAGCAGAGCCCTCGTCCCTCAAATCGATCGTAAGCATTCTTGACAAGTTATTGCCTTGCGTTCGTACACTTACAGTAATCGTCATAGATCACAATGAAGGCCTTCACCACCGGCATTCTCTCACTCTTCGTCCTCGCTATCAGCGTGAACGCAGTCGCCGTCGACAACGCCGAAGAGACCAACTCGGACGTGACCCCCTTCGAAGGCGCCAGCCTGGGCACGCTCGAGGTCAGCCCCTGCTACTGGGACGGGACCGCCCCGTTCTGCGCTGGAAGCTGCCCCGACGGCTACGTTGACTGCGGCCGCGACTCGTGCGGCGATGGGGCCTGCTGCTGGACCGGCATCAAGGTCTACTGCTGCCGCGAGGACTCCGGCCAGTGCTAGATGCACTGTGAGAGAGGACGCGTCGTGGTGATGAGTGGATGGAGGGACGCGTCGTCCTTAGCGTTTTGAAGTCATTGTTGCGGTACAAGCCCAGTGGGTGCCTGAGATGTATGAACCTATCTGACGTGAATGTGATACATATTGTTGCTGCCACAGGAGCGATGATCACTGAACGCCGCTCGGAGAAGACCGGTATTGGCGGCTTACCTTCACTTGCACTGGCAGGTTTGGGCGGATACCAATTCCTGGTATTACCTAGTCCAACAGGATGTTCGGTATGGGGCGTTCAAGTTTCGAGCTCAAAGGTCAAGAAGCATCGTATGCCAGCCTAGCCGCGCTGGTATGCAGCGACGAGTATCACTTGGTTGTCGAGTTAGGATATTCCCTGCCACCTTCGTTGCCCCTGATATCTCTGTATGGTGAATAACAGAGCCATTCGAAACATCGATTAAGTCCTCCTGATTACTGAAGCTGCTCACCTTGACTAGGTTAGTATTCAACAAGTTACTTGAGGCGGCGCCGCCTATATGTGCCATGCTCGCGCCATTGTCAGCCTGCCCATGTGCCCGTACCTAATGTTCCCAAAGTTTCCTACAGCCAGCACAGTACTAGTGTTAGTATCACTGGCAGGGAGAATCCGAGTCGTGGTCGCAACGCTGGTCATGGCGGGCGCCGGGTTGAGGGTAAGAGTCGCGTCCGGCGCTTAACATCGCGTCGCAGCACGTGGGCGCGTCTTGATCGCGTTTCGCCTCTCTCCTCGGGTTGTTTCTTCTCTCCTTTGTCTGTGCGCATACTCGACGTACCATCGCCACTCAGCTACCCTCTCACGGAATTGATTTGAACTAAACCCCAAAGCACTCTGAAGTTATAATCCAGCGAATGGCGAGCGAATACTAGTACCTTGCGACATAGGCTGAACGAGGCATTACGCTGTCCAACTATACGACTCACTTGCTGGCGATGAACATGGTATTCCTGCACGGAATAAATGGTCAAGTAGCGCATATACTACTCAGCATAAATACCTGTGAGTGGTCTCGAAATATCAACACGCTGGGTTTACTAGATTCATGATACTTCGAGGGATGTCGAGCGTCGCTACATTTCTACATTCTTCGTACACGGCAACCCATGTCTTTGTTACTCCTTATACTCCCTACACGAAGACTCTTACCCCTACTCATGACGATCTGAACTGCTATACACTGTGGCAGTGCTTATCGTACATGGAAGCGAGCACCGTTGCGCCCACTGAGCACGCCATGGAGGGATCGTATTGCGCACGCCGTTCCACAGGAGCCCATAGAGACGGGCGGACCACTGCAATCCAACAGTGCGGGATGCCCTGTTGGGGGGGGGAAGTTCGCATCGCGAGGCCTATCCCAGGGGCGTACCACGGCTATGGAGACTGTGCACCACGCTGTCGCATAGAACGCCCTCAATGACGACAAGAGTCGAGAACAAGGCGGTTCCTCACATAAGGGCATGGGCCGCCGAGCATCGATTCTGGCCTTCTTGAACCCCTCTTTGGCTCACTTACCGCTTCTTGCCGCTCTCATGCACGTGTCCGTTACTGTCAAGGTATGCCTCACGCCTTCTAGCAATGCACGTTGGTCGCACTGAAACCATCTGATCTCTGCATCCGTGGACGCTCAAGTTCATTGTATAGGCACCGGAAGCCGTTTGGCGATAGTTCTGCCTGCCTAGACATGGTGGCTGCTTCTGTCAGGGAAGCGTGCTGTAACTGATGCTCAAGTGACTCCATGCGGCTGGTTCTGCCGGAGTTCTTACGGCTGCCGCGGTACTCTCGCTCGCTGCTGTACAGTTCAATTATCGGGGCCCAGCTCAATTCGCGGACTTTACCGATTCGTTGTCACTACGTTCCTGCTACGCCTCCAAGTGCACGCCGTAACGTCTCGTCACGAAATAGATGTGACTTCCCAAAGCCGTATCTGTGGTGGTTCAAGAAGAATGCCTTGCAAAGACCTATAATGCATTCCAGTTGCTTTTTTTCAGCTCTCGATAGTTTCCGTTCGGCATTGACATGAGAGCTGCAGATGGCTTCCATCGCTTCCCTTCTGACGAGGATGGTCTCGTATGCCCGCCTCCTCTTGCCAGCCTCACACTTCGAGGGCGCCTTGGTTCAGCTTTCATATCGTTCATGCCTTGCAAGAACGTGCAAGTGTGATATTGTATCATGGTTCACTAAATCTTGGCGAGTAATATCTGCTTGCATCATCTCCCACGCCTTGATGACCTTCGCTTGTGTGTTGACCGTCATGGTTGCGGCACGTTTCGACGATCGCTACCCTCAGAAAAAGCCGTTTCGACTGTCCTGTCAAGTCCCGCGCTATCACTTGGCAACCATGTGCGACCCTACCTGCGTCACTGCTGACGACGTCCAATTCAAGCTTGAGGCTGGGAATCCTGTCTACTCTTCACCACTTCCTTTTTGCTACGGCTACCGTTAGCCTATGTCGCCACACTTTGGCTCTGCGAACGACGTCCAACGCTCCCGCAAACCTTCTATCCTCCGAAGTCCTCTATGGTTCCGAATTGTAGCAATCCCCGTAACCCATTTAGGCCGCCGACGTGGAACGGTGAAGCTCAAGTGACTACGCCTCACGCAGCGGGTAGACCATACAGAAACTCAACTACCCACGTTCTTCATCGCACGAACTGCCAGTCAGCGAGCCAAGGCGCGTCGGTGGCTGGTTCTATGAATTTCAAGAAGTGTCCTATACCGTAAGTGAGCGATGTTCGGCTCTGAGACCCGCTCAACTTACCTCCTACCCGTTCCACATGACGAGTGTTCTACGTGCCGGGTCTCCAGAGCCAACTAGCACTGACCTGGTGAAGACCAAAGGATTGGCTAGGCGAGGACGTCAACAATATTTCCGGGTATATAAAGGATGTAGGGACGAGCAACGAGCTCCATCGACCAAGCTTTCAACATTCGAGTCAGTCGCTTACACCCCCATTTTTCTACGCCGCCCCTCTCACCACCGTCCAACAGATCCTTCGTCGGTACCACACGCATCTTTCCAGCTTCTTTATATCCCCAACCCTCTCTACTGTAAGCCGTTCCTCATCGCGCACGCCATGCCTGCAGGCCGTACTGACAAGTCTGCAGCTCGTCATGAAGGCCTTCACCACCGGCATGTTCGCCCTCCTCGTCCTCGCCACCGGCATCAAAGCCGCTGTCGTCGAGTCCGCCGACGCTACCGTCACCAGTCTTACCGCCGGCAGCGGCCCGAGCACTGACGGTGCTCTCGATGTCAGCCCCTGCTACTGGGACGGCACCGCCCCGTTCTGCGCCGGAGGCTGCTCCGACGGTTACGTCGACTGCGGCCGCGACTCGTGCGGCAACGGCGCATGCTGCGTCACCGGCATCAAGGTCTACTGCTGCCGCGAGGACTCTGGCCAGTGCTGAAGGCCGAGCGCCGAAATGCTGAAGGAATATCGATATCATCATCGACGACGAAGACGGTTTCGCGAGGCTCGAGGAGACGAGGCGCGGGCAGATGATGGAGTGGAAGCGTCAGCAGGTAGTATTGTGACGGTCCTGATCAGTGATTCCGATGGCGTGGCTCCGAAAACTTGAAAACCCAAGATCCAGTCGCTCCTTTGTAAATCCAGGAAAACCCAAAGTCCAAGTCGCTCCGTTGTATATCCAGGAAAACCCAGATCGTGGTGTATGTGTCTGTGTATGGACTATGTGAATGTATTTGTGGCGAAGCTTCGCCCATGTTGCTATACCTGACCAGTGATGAGTCCGTTTCAACCGCAAGCAGTCGGCCCAAGCCTGTGTTGAAGAAGACGGGGAATATATCGCGATTCGAACACTTGGACGTCATCGCTCGAGGTGTTTGCGCGCGTGATCTGAGCATTTTCCATGCATGTCTCCTTGGCGCGAGTGCGACCAGCCGCACCCTGCCCAAGAGGAAACATCGAGACATTGCCCCCGAGGCCGGGTGATATTTCGTGCATACTACCACCTAATGGCACGGTGGCACGGGTCATACCATGGTTTGGAACGCTTGTGTATTCGAATGATCACTACCATCAGCTCCTCCGCCTCCGTAAGTACTTACTACAAGAACGCGCGGAATAGCAAATTATAATAATACAGCGTGTATGCCCGTGCCCGAGCAGCCACAGCATCGCCTCAGACCAAGAAAACCAGCAACGAAGCGAACGACAGGAAGGACAAAAAAGGGGGTGGGCGATGCAGGGGGGTAAACGAGGATATCAGGGCCATGTCCGAAGGGGTAACGACATCAAATGCTAACTACTTCTCCCAAACCTCCACCCTATCTCACATACTGTATTCCACATCAATCCAGCTCCTCTAGGTGGCTCACGGTCTCCCGCAGCTCACGCACGCGCTGGTCGATGATGTCCAGCTGCGCGGTGATCTGGCCGACTTCCTCCCGCCAGTCGCTCGGGGGCGTCCGGACGTACGGCACGGTGGGTGCAGCCCCGGGTACGCCAGCGCCGCCCATAAGGTTTCCGCGGGTCGCGAGGAGCTCCTCCCAGAGCGCGGTGACGACGCCCTGGACCCACTTCTCGCGCTCCTCGATCTTGCGCATCTCCTTCCGGCGGCCGACCTCCTCGCGCGAGTTGACGAGGAAGAGCGTGTAGACGTTGGAGAGGAAGAGGAAGACGATGACGAAGTAGAGGATCGTCGTCGACGAGGACTGGTCCCACGCGTCGCGGATGAGCTCGAGCGCGCCCTCGGTCGAGCGCCGCGCGACGTTGTACGCGCCGTCGAAGGTATCGTACGCCCATTGCAGCGATCGTCGGTTCCGTTCGCGCTCGCGTGCCTTGCGCGCCTCGTCTTCGCTGGGCGTGTGCGGCAGTGGCGTCCGCGGCGACTCGACTTGCTGCACGGTTTCGGCCTCCTCAACCGCCGCAACGTCGACGCCCTCAGGGATAAACTCAGAGTGGTGCTCGTGAATGTATTCGCGCATGCTCTTTTCGAGATCATTGTGGTACTGCTTCTGACCATCGATCGCGGACTTCTCGATGATCCCTAGCAGATGGGCATGTCGGTCAATGATACGCTCCAAATGCGACGATTAAATGACTGACCCTTGATGAAACTGCGCCCTGTCCACTCGACTTGGGTCGTCACCAGCACGCGCGTCGTCACATTGCTCGCCCACGTGATGCACGTCCGCGTCTTCACCGAGAAGACGCCACCACTTGGCACTTCAGGGGTGCGTGTCGTTGTGAGCATGCAGACGTAGTTGTCGAAATCGCAGCACACGGTCTCATCCCGAAGCTCGCACTTGGTCTGCTTTGGGCCAATACTTGCGTTCAGTGGCTTGATGTACGTCATGTTCCGCGCCAGCAGCTTAGGATTGTCCGTCGGCATCCAGTCCGAGATCTGGATATCTGTAGTCGTTGTGAGTTCAAAAGCCCTGAAGTGGTCTGATTTCTGAGATGACGCGTACCGATGAGCTTCTCCGTGTCGCGCATGAAGTCCTTGATGAATCCGCTCGTGAACATGAGGTTGTAGATCTTCTCCGGGGTGCCGGGGAAGACGGCTTCCATTGCAGTCTCCGAGTAGTGTTGCCCTGCTTTGCCACAGTCGCACTGCGTGACTTTCGCCTTAAGCGCCTTGGCGCCTCCGTTTGCCACCTTTCCATTCACCGGGGGACTGCCGTCCGAAGCAAGCTCAGAACCCATATCCCCGTTTTCCAAGGACCCACGTGGGCTGACGCCAAGTGATCCGGCTGATGAGTTTTCCGGGCGCGCGAGACGCCAGACGTTGTAGAGAACGTCGAAGGTGGTGTCGCGGGAGAGGAAGGAGGTAAAGGTGTACTTGGCCGTGCGGGTCGAAAGTTGGATCGCGTTGGGGATAACGAACGCTGTCATCCGCTTCTCAAGCGAAGTGACCTCTGACATCGGGATCGAGAGCTGTAGCGCGGAGAAACGAACATCAGACACGTCATGACAAGTCCGCACTGCCCACGGGCGCCTACGCCCCTGTGGGCAGAACAAAACCACCACCACCATCGAGAACACGACTCACATCGGTGATCCAGCCAAAGATGTTTGCGTGGAAACAGACGTGGTTCTCCGAAATGTACAGCCGACCTTGGATCAGGATCTCTCGCTGAAGTGCACAGCCATAATCTGTGGAGAAGTTGTTAGCATCCGAAGTTGAAACACCGTCGGAAACGCGACAAATGCGCACGCACCTTCGATCAGATAATCACCCTCGGGGACCGTAGGGAATAGCTCGTGAAAGTCTTGGTTACGTTTGTTGCTTGCGACTGCGAAGCCTGTAACAGGAATGTCGTCGGGATCGAGGTCCAGCTCGTCACTGTCAGACGAGCCATCCTCGTCCGAGTATCCATCTTGCCCGGAGTGGAAGGATTCGCGGTCCGAGTAGTCACTCGCGCCGTAGTTGATTGACGTTCCCCGCGACCTCGCCCCTGGAGGTGTCTTGGGCGTGTCGAGCGACCGCCGGGGACGCCCGGATGCACCGCCGCTCGAGCTGACTTCTGCAGGGGAGATGGGAGGGAGATTGATGCCAGGGTTCGCCATGGCAAGACCGGACGCTGCCAGTGCGGATGCTAGCCCTGTCGCCGCTGTGCCCTTGCGCGGGGGAGACTTGTTGGAACCTACGCTGACAGTGGGCCCTATGGTGGCTGAGCGCGGCTGGTTCGAGCTTGCATTGGAGCTTCGACGCCAAGGACGGCGTTTCTTGCTCGTAGCGCTACCGATAGAGCTGATAGACACTGCGTCCGAGTTGTCCGGGACGAGCAATGTAGAGCCCATAGAAGGAGTGGTAACGCTAGGGCTCATGGTACGGTTGATGGAAGGGAAGTCGCTCGCAGGGTGAGTGAGCCCGGTGGGCGACTCGACCAGGACCGGGCCATTCTCCGAGTTGGCAGGAGGTGAAGAGGGCGCAGAGAGCGAGCGGTCATGACGGGAAGAAGATTGAGGAGGGGGAGGGGGAGGGTTATTGTCGCGTGAGGGGAGCATAATACTCAGCTTGCTCCGGATGGACCGGTTCGACGACGAGTGCCGCAGCTCCTTCGGGGTCTGGAGATGCTGCTGCGCCGTGCCCTCTGCAACGGTTGCGGAGCGTGCGTTGAGCTTCGCATGCTGCTTCTTCGAGAGCGAGCCATTCCGCGAGCGGGGCGGAGTCGGTGTGCCAGCCATCGAGTCGCCGGTCGAAGAAGAGCTGGAGGTGGAAGGAATGGGAGGGACAGGAGGAACGAACGTGGTGCGACCGGCGGGAGTGGGCGTGGCAAGACCGTCGTCTGAAAGAGAAGGGGACATACCAGGCGAAGAAGAGCCACCCGATCCTGTATGCGAAGCGGATGCGCCTAGCCCCGAGCCTGAACCTGAGCGCGAGCCTGTCGTGCTAGCCGTCGCGGCGGTGGGTGATATTGCAGGAAGTGATTGGAGACGCCTGTGATAGGCCGCGCCGTCTGGGCTCGAGTCCGCGCTGATGTCCGCGTTCGTGATTGGATGGCGGTCCGCAGTCGTACCAGACGCAGTGCGAGGGCGAGCGTTGGTGTTGGCGTGGGCTGGGGAGTGGTATGGTTCTGGGAGAGGGATGCTGTTTTCGCTCACGTTGGGCGAAGGCGGGATGACGGTCACGTTGGGGCCAGAGTCGGAGCTCTCATAGCCTGCTGCGCCCGCGATGCCCGCCAACTGTGGCCTGCCCTTCGTGGACGCTGCGCCGCCATTGCGCTTTTCGTATGATACTTTGGGTGAACTCGCGGGGCTGATACTGATGGATGGGTTGCGGCTGGCGGGCGAGGTCGCTGTGGGGGACGACGCTGCGCTCGAGCTGCGCGAGTGCGAGTTGTTGCTGCCCGACGACGACTTCACTAACTTTGAGAAAAAGCTTGGGGCCATACTCCTTGCTTGTTCTTCGCGATGAATAGACTGAACGATATCTCACAAACAGCGCGCGCTGATATCCTCCCTGCGTCTCTTTCCGACCCTCTGTTCTACCGTGAAGTTCTGAGTTCTCCAGGAATGTGCGCTTCCGCAGCCGATGTGACGACAAGGCACGCGCAGAATGGATCTCGCGAGCCGCTTCCGAATCCGAAGGTGCGTCTGCTTGGCTGGGCGAGGGAGAGATATGTGCGGTTACAGCAAGGCGGAAGCGGACATGAAGGGTGCAGGAGAGAATGTCGCGGGAATAAGGACACGGCGGTCGGACAACGTTCAGACTAAAGCTGAGCTTATGTGGTCGACGGAGTATATATCAGAACATCAGTCACTCCCGGCGTTCCCAACCTTCCGCATTGGCCACTTGGCGAGCTGCGCCGTCGCATACCCTCCGTGTTGGTCTCGGAATTAGAATCATGCCTACTATGTGCGCTATCGCGTTGGGCGTCGTACGAGCTGTGTTGCGAGGGGATGAGCGCGACGGCCGTGCCCTTGGGCGGCGGATTCTCGTAACCTGCGCGCGGGCATTGCGATTGATCCTGACAGTGCGGCAAAGCGCCGCACATCTGCCGCACACTCAAAGTCTAGAGCTACATATCCGACCCCGACGTCCGACTCTCTAACCCGACCCTCGCGCGGATATACATTCAAAACTTTCCATCCCGGAAGCGCAAAGGCAGTCTCGTAGATCCAATATTGTTTCATAACGGCTACTTTACGCTGTCATCGCCACCTAACGCGAAACTCGGAATCTTCACTGTCGATCCTTTCGGCAAAGACACAATCCGGGAAACCCGGTATATGCAGTGTGCATAGAAGTGCGAAGAGCTCCTAGCGACCCAACCATATGATATTGGGGTATTCTAAGCGATGCACCCCAGATGCTCAGCCGAACATACGGTAAAGGCAAGCCGAGCCGCGAGCACCACATACCTCGAGACTGGAATCCACAACCAAGTACCATCAAGTCCATTGGCCCGACGCCCTGTTTTTGTTTTTTTCACTGCTATACGGCAGCACGTCGCTCAGGAAGGGGCGAAGAAGAATAACCAGTGTACCATCGACGAGCGCCATGTCGCAAACATGCGCCCAAGCAGAGCCTCCTGGGACGTGTAAGTACGAGCGTGTACGGCGGCGGCACCTTGTCACGCGACCAAAGAACATGTCTTGTCTGTGGATGTTGGGAACCTGTCTTGCCAGCCACCATATCTTATGCCACTATTACTACAGAAGGTGCAAATACCCATCGAAGTCGTTGACCCTAGCTCGGTGGTTGAATCGACTGCTGAAGATTCGTTGAGCGAAGTTAATGGCATGATCATGCAGATCCTGTCGTCTGTTCTCGTTAGCCCCCGCAGCAAGCCGCGCATGTAACGGTACTGATGAGAGAAGATGAGAGTACGAGGATGACTGACAGAGTTGCTGCGAGGAGGCTCGTCCCGTCGTCCGCCACAGCAGGCCGATGCCGCCGGGGATCCGGTATTTGCCTCCGCTATAGCCGGCGGAGGTGAGAGAGATGACGTCACGCGCTCCCGCGCGCCAGCCACGCGGACGATGGCTTCCTCGCACGCGCGTCTCAGATCACAACGAGCTCTCGTCCCATCCAGCCGCGCAGCACGCCTCCGCATACATAATCTCGCCACCTCTAGCCTCCGCCTTTTCTTCTCCACCTTCTCACTTACCTGCCACCACTATCCCCGTATAGCCTTCTTGCGCTGTACTTCTTGCTTAACGATCGTAACGACTTGCACGACTGTACACAATGGTTGACTTCGATCGCCACATCCGTCGCGGGCATCCCGGTGAGTTCCAAGCCAGAATTTCGGACGACGATGCACGGGATTCTGACTAGGATTCGTAGTGGTGTTTGGCTTCATCATCTTCTTCAGCATCATTGAAGTAAGTGGACTGTTATATGCGCTGTGTGCAACTGCTAACAGGGGCAACTTCGCAGCTCGCGATCTCTGCATGGTTGACCAGTCGGTACAACCTCCGCCACGACTACCTATCCCTCGCAGTCCGCGATCGCACCCGCTACCTGCTCTTTACCTCTTGCTGGACCATTTTCTTCTCCCTGTTCTACTTCGCGTTGTTCCTCCATTCCCCCTCGGGCATCATGACCAGTGTACTGAGCCATGCCGTCTTGTGAGTGTCCGTATTAGTTCGCTGCGGCGTTAAGAAGGCTGACGTGTATATCCCGCAAGCCTGTTCTTGACTTGGGTGTTCTGGACGGCGGGAGCAGCATCCATAACAGCGGCCCTAGGAGGCGGGCTCAACTGCGAGTGCGTGGGCGTTCTTTCGGTGTCACTAATGCACAGTTGTGGCTGAAACCTTTCCCGCAGTGCACACTTTGTATACTGCGGACAGTTGAACGCGTTGGAGGGCTTTGCTTGGGTTGTATGGTACGTCGATAATTGCACCCATCTCTGCACGAGGTGCTCACATGAGAGCGGCGATCAGGATTTTTGTGACCTTCGCACTACTTACTGTCTTCTTCCGGGGCATTGCCGCGAGCCGTCGCGGCGATGGGTTCCGCGGCGGACTCGTCGTGTAATGCTTCCATGCATGCCTAACGGCATCCGCTCCTGTCCTCAAAGTGCCCCATGTACGCCCCCTCTTTGATATATCAACATACTTGCCTTTCAGTATGTACTTCCCATTCGTCTTTGGACAGTTTGGCGCTTGTTTCAACAGGGACCTGTGCGTCGTCCACATCTTTGTATCCATAGTGCTCCTTTAATACATCATCACTCCGTGTGGTTCAAGTTGCGCCGGTGTTACCGACTAGCCTTCTAACTTCATGAACATGCGAATATGTGGCATGGTACGTCTATACTGACAGCATATTCAGCTCTTACGAGCAAGATTCAAGGCAAAGGGCAGTCGAGGAACCGTGCACAGCCAAAGATCGTCTAGACATCTAGTCTTCGTCGGTGAGGCCATAGTCGTTGTGTATCTGCCGAATGGTCGTCTGCCGATAGGTGGCGAGCTGAGTGTATGCACCCATATGTCAACCTCCTGCTTCAAATTATATCTGACAAAGCCCACCTTTCCTATTAGAATCTGTGGGGGAACAGCTGATGAGAAAAACGTATATTAAAGCAACCATCTGGGAGCATATATGCACCTGGGTCGCATCCTTAGCCTCGTTATACTTATGCAACAACTTGATATGGCGTGAGACTATTTGCTCGGCGTTTTCGTTCTCTCTACAAAAAAACCTCAGCTCAGAACGAGCTGACAAGGAGCGCAGAGTGTATACCCAAGTGTCTTCTGTAGCTCGTTAATTTCCGCCTGCAGTGCTTCTATGCGGGCTTGTTGAGCCTAGCCCTTGTCTGAGTCCTGGCTCTACAGGCATACTCGAGATGCACGAACCTTTGCCGATGTCCTGGCGTGCATTTATGCTAGTTACAGGCGACTCGTACTTGGTGGGTTTGATATTAGGTGCTGAAAGGCCCAGAATCTTGGATGTCGAAGATGAGACGCGTTTCGCTCGTTTCGCGGGAGCTCGTCCGATCGTGTCGTACCTGTATGTCGCGGTCACGTGCGCTGACGACACGCGTTGCATAAAATCCTCGAGAGAAGTAGGGCTATTTCCTTGCCAATTGCTGTATATCATAGTCACTCATGGGCTTCCCAGAGTCCCCGTTCACGTCCATGAGCACCTATGGCGCCAGAACACGGCTGACAGACAGATGAAAAGCGTCAAAAAGTCTTTCACCGTGTGAGTGCTTGGGACGCTGACACGGTACAAGCCATATTGTATTCACAGCTCAGCGCCGCTGTGACCACTTCGGTTTCCGGCGGCCGAGACGTCCCTGGATAGGTGAGGCTACTGCGTGCTTTCATATGTTCTGTAATGAACGCTATCAACAGCCGCATGCAAACCTCCGATTGGTGGTAGCAAGACGTGCCTACAAGCGCCAATACGCTGAAGAATGGCAGATGCCAGATCTATCGGCTTCCTCGGCGACTGTTGCCGGTGGCGCGCACTGGAGGAAGGCACACCCGTGCCTCCCTCCTGCTTACCATTCCTTCGACACATCTTCTCACCCGTTCCGTCTATATCTGCTGCGCGTGGAAAGGGTACTGTGCAGGGCTATGCGTTTTTAATCGTCCTTAAAGCAACCGCTGCTTGTCAAGAGCCCGGGAGCTTCTCGTCTTGTCTGCCTCTTGAGGTATCAAAGCTACTGCTACTAGCTTTCGGATACTCCTTTAGGTTCCGCTCGTGGATCAAAGCTACCAGCTTTCGGGCTCTTCTCCAAGCTCTAATTGCGGGTCGTTGGAAGTGCCAGCATGGCGGGTCTCTTCTTCAGGCAGTTCGGGGTGCTGTTTTGGAAGAACTGGATTGTGATGTCCAAGCATCCATGGGTGCGTTACTCCTCTTCTATGGCGGCTCTCGAAACGAACTCATGAGCGTATATATAGCTCAACCTCCTGAGATGCTTCATCATGCCTGTTGCGTATGGCATCTTCCTCGCCGTCGCTCAGCTGTTCCTAAACAAGCCCAACAATGTGAGTATGTCGTTGCGGACCCGTCGTGTGCCCGCCTGTCCGCCTCAGGCTCCTCACGCCTCCACAGTATGGCCTAGGAACTGCTGTCCCTGTACCGAGGCTCCAGGACGAATATGATGGCTCCCTCGCGCTCATCTGGGCCGACGGAACGAACGGCACTGGAACGAACCCGTCCGCACATGATATCATCGCCCACATTACCCGCGACTTCAGTAGCAAGCAAATGAGGAACGTGCGGCAGCTGTCGTCCCCTGAAGATATCCCAGAAGCCTGTCCGCAGAACTTTAACTTGTTCTCAGAGTGTTTTGCCGCCGTTGCGTTTAATTCGCTCCCAGGCCCCGACGGGACGTTACCCCTCAACTACACACTTAGAGCGGATGGGGGACTGTTCCATATCGACGTCACAAAGCATACAAGCGACTATGAAAAGCGTATCCTTCCTCTACAATGGGCAATTGATAGTGTAGGTCTCGCGTGGTAGGTGTTGACGGTGCGAGAACGATTAATAACTTTGGTACGTCTGTAGGCTATCATCGAGCTGCAGACAGGTACTGCACCTGAGACACCACAGGAGTGGCCGTTCACTCAAGAAACAAACGATGAACAGTTTACAGAGATCCGTCTGAGTACGTGTTCTCCCCGTTCTTGAGCCAATTCGTTGTTGAGCACGCTGGCAGGTTATATCCGTGGGCTGCGGACGCTGCTGGTGCTTGCATTGTACGTCGACCTCACTGCGGATCCGTGACTTAGCCTCATAGTATCACAGGTTCATCTGCTACGTTGGGATAGCATACCAGCTACCCGGCTCTTTCGGCGGTGAGAGAGCTAACCTCTTGACCGCCCATCTTAAGGCGATGGGCCTCATGGACTCCGCGCGTATACTGTATGCGACCTCTACATGACGTCTCGAAGGTACAAGTACGCTGACCAGACAATCAACATAGGTCGTGGCACATCAGCATATCCCTTGCATACCTCCCGGCATGGATTATCGTCGCTATCATCTGGCACTTCCGCATATTCACGGCGACAAACGTCGGGCTCGTCATTGTGATCCACCTGCTGCTCGGCTTCACACTGGCGAGCTGGTCCTTCTTCGTCGCGACGCCTTTCGGCAAGAGCCCTCAGCTTGCTGCCGTCTCGTCGACGTTCCTCGCTATCGTCTTCGCGATTCTGGCACTGGTCTTCTCGCGTGCTAGTACTGGTGCGGCGTTCGTGTTCTCGATCATCTTCCCGCCTGGGTTCTACATCTTCGCCATCCGGGCTGTGTGTGGTTTCGAGGCGCACCAGATCGCAACGAGCGTGACACAGCCGGACCCCGACAACGCGCTGAGGTTGTTACCTCTAATCATCGCTGCCATTGTATGTGTTCAAAGACTACTTAACCCCCTTGCCTACTGATCATAGCGTACAGATCGACGTCTTCCTATGGCCTTATCTGGCGGTACTGTGGGAGCGCAGGTTGTATGACGCACGCAACCCGCGGTCCGGCCGCTCGTGGTTCCGCCGGAGGAAAGCGACCTCAGAGGATGGTACACCTACGATTGGACCAGACATCGCGATCTCGATACGTAACTTGGGGAAGGACTTCAAGACGTCGTTCTTCAAGGGAGAGAAGAGCCTGGTCACGGCTGTGTCGGACCTGAGCCTCGAGATCCCGAAGTATGGTATCTACGTCTTGCTTGGGTCGAATGGGTGAGTTCAGATGCGACCTTCGCACATACCGACGGTTGCTGATACACGTACTAGTGCTGGGAAGTCGACTACGATGTCCATTCTATCCGGTCTTCTCGGGCGCACACGCGGCTCTGTCCTCTTCGAAGGAGGGGTCGAGCGACCGCCGCGCGGGACCATCGGGATCGTTCCGCAGAAGAACGTCCTCTTCCCGGAGCTGACGTGCTACCAGACGCTGCGTGTCTGGCGCGCGGTCAAGCGCGCAGATGCGCACGCGGAGGAAGATGACATTGAACAGCTGTTGAAGGACTGTGACCTGGGCAAGAAGATTCACTATAATGCGAACGCGCTGAGTGGTGGCCAGAAGAGGAAGCTCCAGTTGGCTATTGGGTTGATTGGAGGTTCGAAGAGTGAGTATTCGTTTGCCAGTGCTACCGACCTTCTACGGAGTTGCTCATGTGTGTGATAGTTATTTTGGTGGACGAGGTAAAGCAAGCCATCTTCGTGATGGGTGTTCGGTGCTAACCTTCTCTTAGTGTACATCAGGTGTGGACCCGCTGTCCCGTCGTGCTCTCTGGCGTACGCTCAGCTCGGTCAAGAATGAGCGCACCGTTGTGTTCACAACTCACGTGAGTCCTATGTTCGCCACCTAGCACTTTCCGCTAAACACCATGACTAGTTCCTCGACGAAGCCGATCTGCTTGCAGACACAATCGCTGTCCTTGCCGCACCTGGGAAGCTCGTCGCCCACGGCACCCCAGTAGCGCTGAAGTCCAGCCTGGGAGAAGGGTACACAGTAAACGTGTCCTTCAGGCAAGAAGGCGAAGATTACGAGAAGCACGGTGCCGGGCAACAGACAGAGCTCCTAGACCGTATACGGACGATTGCGCCGCTAACGTACACGACATCGTCAGCACCTCACGAGGTCTCCTACCACCTCAAACTCAAAGACGCTGCCGTCGTGCAAGAAGTTCTATCTCTAGTCGAAGACAATCAAGATGCTCATGGGGTAGCGTCGTACTCCGTCTTTGGAACGTCCATTGAGGACATCTTCCTAGGGCTGATGCACGACGACATGCGCGGTGAGGAGAAGGAGCTTGAGAAGTCAGGCTCAGCCGAAACACCCTCTCTGTCCGCTTCCCCAACCCCGACACCGCCCGTCTTGGAGCTGACGAACGGCCGACGTCGCTCTCCCCTCAGCCAAGCACTGACGATCTTCCACAAACGCGTGCTCATCGCGCGCCGGAGCTGGCTCACGCCCTGCCTCGCGCTCCTCGTGGGTATCGCCGGGTCCTGCGTCCCCATCTTCTTCCTCAGCAACCGCGCGCAGACGTGCGTGCGGACGTTCCGCAGCGTGCCCACCACGCCTCTATACCTCCCGGAGTCGCCGCTGGGGCTCGTCGCCGAGTTGGCTCTCCAGTCGCGCGTACTCGAGTCTCCACCTGGGATCATCGCGACCCTCGGGAATACCACAAGTACACTCTTGGTGGATAACATCCCCGACCAGGCGACGTTCACCCAGACGATTGACCAGACGTTCCGCAACCAGTCTTTCGGGGGCGTTTCGGTTGACCCGCAGTCTGGCGAGGCGTTGTTCGCGTGGGAGGCGACACCCCCGGGGTTCACGGGTCTCGTCATGCTGAATCTCGCGTCGAACATCTTGTACAACCAGGCGCTGAACGCGACAGGGCGGGCGGCGGACGCCCCTCGTTTGATCTTGGCGAACTACCAGGCCTTCCCGGGGATCGCTGCGGGGACGTTGGTCGCGCTGAAGTGGGTCGCGTTCTTCGGTGCTGCGATGGTATGCTTTTTCTCGTAGTAATGGGCGGGGAGGGTTGAGCTAATGCTTCTTCGCAGGCGGTATACCCAGCGTTCTTCTCTCTGTATGTGGCGAAGGAACGTCGTTCGTCAGTGCAGGCGATGCAGCTGTCGAACGGACTGTCCGATCCGATTGGCCTCTGGCTGGGACACCTTCTGTTCGACTCGGTCGTAGGCGTGATCAACGCTACGCTCATCGTCATTATCTTCGCCGCCGCTACGAATCAGTTCCACGGTCTTGGCTTTTTCGTAAGTCGCATATAGTACCATTGGTGTATGCTGTGGATTTAGCTGCTGACGAGACGTGCACAGTGGGTCGTACTTGTCCTGTATGGGATCGTCGGCGCGCTGTTCTCGTACTGCGTCTCGCTAGTGGTCGCCTCGCCTCTTGCGGCGTTTGCGTTGTCCGCTGGCTATCAAGTCATCATGTTCGTGGTACGTCATAGCAATGTTCCGTGAACTCTGGATCATTTGCTGAAAGGGAAGTAAATTAGTTGTACCTCGCGGCATACCTGCTCGTCCTCACGTACGCCAAGACGTCGGATGCGGGCAAAGACTTAACAATCATTCGTGAGGTTATCATGTAACTGCCGGGCTAGTTCTTTCACACTCATACCCATCACCAGATTACACTATGTCCGTCCTCTCGCCGGTCGCGAGCGTTGTAAGTCTAAGCCATCTTATCTGTCGCGTACATTGCTCATGATTCTTCGTCCATGTTAGCTGCGCGCGTCCTTCGTCTCGGTCAACCTGTTCTCCCTTCTATGCGATGGGACGCACCCGGTCACAGCGTCCTCGCTTGGAGCCATATCTCGATACGGCGGACCGATCCTTTATTTGTTCATCTACGGTTTCGTCCTCTTCGCGATCCTGGTATGGGTCGACTCTGGCTCCCTGCTCCCGCGCAAGATCACCCACGCTCGCAAGAGGGCAGCCTCGCCGCCTATAGGCACCATCGGCGACTCCGCAGTAGCAGCATTGCCTGGGAAGGTCGCGGGTAAAGACGTGGATGACGAGGCTGCGGTCGTATCGGACTCTGCGGATGCCCTGCGGGTGCTGAACATCGTCAAGGCCTTTGGGAAGGCGTCGAATCGGGTCGTCAACAATGTCAGCTTTGGTGTCTCTCAGGATACGATATTCGCGCTGCTAGGTCCCAACGGTGCAGGCAAGACGACGACGTTCAACATTATTCGTACGTATAATCCCCGAGACCTGGCAGGATACATGCTAATATGATGATACAGGTGGCGACGTGATACCTGACGAGGGGGACGTCTTCATTAACGGTGTCTCCATTGTGCATCACCCTCGCTCTGCAAGATTGTCTCTCGGCGTGTGCCCCCAGTTCACAGCCATCGACTCGCAGTTGACCGTGCGCGAGCACCTGCTCGTATATGGTCGTCTGAAGGGCTTGTACCGCGGCGAGGAGCTGCAGAGCAACGTCGAGAAGCTCATGCATGCGACGTCTTTGCACATGTACGCGGATCGGCTCGCGAGCAAGCTCTCGGGTGGGAACCAGCGCAAGCTGTCCCTGGCCATCGCGCTGATAGGTAATTCCGTACTTTTGGAGGAAGCAATGGCACAGTTCGCTGACGAGGCACTGCTCTAGGCAATCCCTCTGTCGTGCTGATTGACGAGTTCTCTACGGGCATCGACGCGAAGATGAAGCGCGACATGTGGGGCACCCTCCGCAACGTCGCGGTTGGGAAGGCCATCGTCATCACCACTCGTAAGTCGGACCACAGCGCTGCAGCACACGATGCCGATCATGATCTTCAGATTCGATGGAGGAAGCCTCAGCTCTCGCCAACAAAGTCGGCATACTGGCAAAGAAGATGCTTGGTGAGTTGTTTCGACGGATCGCTTGACAGCCTCGCCCACTAACGCGGGGCGCCTTGTAGCTGTCGGGACGACAGACTCTCTAGTCGAACGCTATGCGACGTATGAAGTGCACTTCTCGTGTCGTACGCGTGAGGAGGTCACGCATGCCCAGGAGCTCATGGCACAGATCCCTGGCGCGCGAATGGCAGATGACGTCGCGACACGGTTCGAGGTCCCCATCGGCGGCGGGATGTCTCTCGCGCAGCTCTTCGCCGTGCTGTCGCGCGGCAACTTCTCAGAGTACACCGTGGAGAGGGCGACGCTCGAGAGCGTATTCTTGAAGGTGATCAGGGAGAATAACGTGCTGGAGGAGGATAGAGAGAAGAAGAGGCAGTGGTGGAAGATATTCTGAACGTTGCTCTGCGCTCTGCTTTCGCTCCCATATATCACGACTGCTTTAGATATACCAACGGACATCTAGACGACACATATATGTACTCCAGTACACGCATCCTATCTTATTCCTACCTATGCCTGAACTACACGAAACGCGGGTGTGCGCAGTCGCAGCGAGCTGAGGGGGGAACGGAGGCGTGGTGGGCAAGTGCCGAGAATGGAGGGAGGGGAGTGGGAGTCTTATGCAAGCAGGGGGATATGCCTGTCTTGGACTACAACATCCATCCGGCGACTCCGCCCACCAATCATACCCACCAACGTTCGCTGGCAGTTGCGTCCTCCGTCCGAACCGCCACCATCTTTGCCTCCACCGCCTAGACCTCCCCCCGCGCCGTCGCCCGTTGCGCCCGCTGCTGGACAAGCTTACCCCTCTCTCCCAGCTCCGTCGATAGCTCCAACTAGAAGTTCCCCTTCCACAATAGGAACATGTCTAAGAACCCGGTAGACCCTGTAGAAGAACCCGAGATTGACGAGGGCGAGGAGAGCGACGAGTACGAGATCGAGGTGGGTAGTGGTGTCTTGAGCGGTTGTGATCCTAGCCGACACACGTGCCTTGCAGGACGAGGAGGGGGACAGCGGAGCGTTCGAAGGCGAGGAAGAAGAGGAGGGTGATGAGGACGAGGGGGAGGGAGAGGAGCCAGCACAGGTGAGCCATATTCGAACATTACCCCTAGAGCAGCTCCTGAACGCGTCGCACTACAGGGTCGCCAGGGATCCCTAACCGCACTCCTTCTCGGCGACGAGGTAAGCTACTTGAATTCATCGCGCCAGTCCAAACCTAACGACCAGTCCCCCAGGGAGCTGCCGCTGGTGGTGATGAGGAAGACGAGGACGAGGACGAGGAATACCAGGAGAACGGCCAGGTTGATGATATCGAGCCCGTGACTCCGACCGCTGGTACTAAGCGCGGCCGCGAGGAGGATGAGGACGCGTCCGGAGACGGCAAGATCTCAGGAGACTACGGCGAGTTCCAGGAGGCCGAGGAGGCGGTCTCGAAGCGGGCAAGAACTGCAGCGGACCACGCGAACGAGGACGAGGAGGAAGAAGTATAAACCCAATCCCCGGACTGCCAAAAGGCAATCTCCATATGTTTATCTATCTCGTTATCGCCGCGTCCACCGCTCACATCCTCGCGACCTCTTATTATTACAATGTAGAACACGACTGACCTGTTGTAAACGTGCTGCCTTCGAAAAATGTATCGTTTCCCCCTTATACCTATCGTGGTACCAGGTGGTCCCCAGGGAAAAAAGAAATGGTGCATATACATGAAGACGGTGGAATGACATACGGGTATAGCAATAAACGGGTTCCTAGGATATCGAGACAAACATAGGGATTTCCGACGCAACGTAACACTCCTCAGTCTGCCGCAATATGGCTCGTCATCTCCAGCAGGCCCTTCAGCCGCTTGCCCAACCGCTCGCCCTGCATCTTGCGCTCGAACAGCTGGTACGCCGGCATCTTCTTGCGCGGCATCCAGCCCTTCGCGGGCCCATTGCCTCCGCCCTCGCGCTTCGCGCGTAAGACGGAGAGGTCAACGACGCGCGGCGACGAGGTGTACTTGATGACCTCGCGGTACAGCAGCTTTGACTCCACGGCGAGATCCCGGAGCGTGCGTGGTGTGCGAGCCTCGTCGTCCGAGTCTGAGTCGGAGTCGGAGAGGGTGGATGGGACGAGCGGTGGCGTGGGCTCGCGAGGGAAGGGCTCGACAAGTTCGGGCAGGGATTCGAGCTCCTTGAGCAGGTCTTGGCCCTTGAGGAAGGAGTTCTCCGAGCGGAGGAATCGGACAGTGCCGCGCAAGGCATCCAACTGTGGGCCATATAAGTGCGCAGTTGAAACCGTATCTATGTCAGAAGCACGTACCTGCTCCAGTAGGTAAGAGGTCTCCAGATTGCCCTCCGTAGGGACGCTCTCCGCTTCTGCGACTTGAGTGGTGGAAGCTGCTGCACTCTCTCAACACTCTGCTTCGAATCAATCTATAGCGCGCGCACTCACCCTGCCTCTCCGGGTTGTTCGCGAGCGCCTTGAGCTTCGCGTTGTCCTGCTCGAGCGCATCGAGGTCCGCCTGGAGCTGCTCCATTGCCTCCTCGTACGCGCGCTCCTGCTTGCGCGCCTTGGAGAGCTCGTTCTCGAGGTCGGTGATCGCGTCCGCCTGCTTCTTGACAGTCTCCATCCGACGCTCCATCAGCTCGATCTTCACGTTCGTCTCCTGGATCGTCTGGTCCTTGATCTTGAGCGTCCGCGCGAGCGCCTGGATCTCGTCGTTGAGCTGCGCGACCTTGCGCTCCGCCTCGACGTTGATCGCCGTCGCCGCCTTGATCTCGTCGATGCGCGCCACCCATGGGGCAGATCCGGAGACTGCGGGGCGGGTCAGCACTACTCTACGCGGGAGTTGTGGATCAAGACACTTACTCTTGAGGGTGTTCTCGCCTTCGAGGGAGAGCGGAACGATCTTGCCAGCGTCTTGCACGACTTGGTTCAAGAACTCGCTGACAGCGTCCCATGGGGAAAGATCGTCGTTCCGGCCCTTGCCCACGGTCGAGTCCACGCTCTGCTTCACGAACGACAAGACAGTAGACAGCTGGAACGCGGACTTGGCAGCGCGGACATCGCTGATATGCGGCATCACCAGTTGAGCCAGCTGCGACACAATGAGCAGGGGGCAATAATTTGCGGAGCCAAGCGGATACGTACTGAGATACCGAAGTTGACCAGCTCCGGGACCGTGTTGTTGAGCGCCTGGAGTTGAGGAATAAGTTGCGGCTTGAGCGCCATTGACTCCTGCGTGAGCTCCTCGAGTCGCTTCGTGAGCTTCCTGTTCAATGAATTAGCCCCAAAGTGTCACCGTCGAATGATATATGAAAAGCTCACTTCGAGAGGACTTTGGCACTCCTTGACTGGTCAAGGAGCTTCTGGAGGGGCCCAAAGAAGTCCTGGTCAGGCTCAATGCTGCCGAGCTCGACGTCCACATCTACCGCAATGTTAGAAACCGCATGTCCCGAGGCAAGTGAAACTTACCTTTGTCCTTGAGGACCGCCTCGACGGAGGTCTTGATCAAACCAACGGAAGCGGCGAACATCTCAAGATCGTGGTCGAACGACAAGGCGTAGCCCATCTCGCGCTCTCCGAGGTCGAACTCAAAGTTGTTGAAGTACGTCTCGGAAAGGTGATCGAACTGCGACTGCATCCTAAATATCGCAAGATACCGTCATGAAAGGCCTATTTGCAGCGAGCGTGGTTAGACTTACTTGGCAGCGTCGCTAACACATTCGAGCTCCCTAAACTCTTCGCGCCGGAGCAGGTCAATGTGCATGTCGATGCGTTTCTCCATTGGTGCAATCTCAGGGTAGATGCGGCCGATATTGAGGAAGGCCTCCACGTCGCATTTGCGGAGGACGGCGGCGAAACGCTTGCAGGTTGTCGATAGACTTGAGAGGCGGCCTCTCATCTATGAAATACAACAGTCAGATTCGTTGGCGTTCCCAAGAGACAATCCAAACACTCACCTCGCAAATTCCAACAAGCACATCCGACACAGGCCCGTTCAGCGACTCGGGCAAGTTGTGCATCTGCGCGACGACGCTGTTGATGAGGTCGACCTTCGCGGCCAGGCGCTGGAAGAACAGGTAGCAGTTCGTCGCGTCCATGTCCGATTCGACGTAGATCTGCGGCAAGTACGGCTGGATGATGTTGAGCAGCTCGCGCGCCTCCCGTGCCTCGATCTTCTTGACCTCGAGGTCGATGTGCCGCGCCTGGTTCTTGGACGCGGAGGACTGGAGCTTGAGGTTGAGCGACATCATCGCTGCGGTCTGAGAGGCTGCCGTGGCGGACTCGTGTTGAGCGGTCTGAGTCTCTGTGCGCAGCGCGTCGAGTTCGCTGATTTGTACAGTCAGCGACAACTCGCGAGCGGCGCATAGATAGTGGTACTGACTTCTGTAGCTGGAGGACTAGCTCGCGGAATTGGACGATCGTGCCCTCGAGATCTTGGCACGCCTCCTCCAAGCCCTCGATCTTCCGGGCCTGTTCGCGGATTTGCGCATCTTTGGCATCTGTATCCAGCCTAAAGTGAGCATGCACACGTTGTGCTGCTTATGGTAGACTGACCGATCTCTTCCTGCATAGCCTTCTCAGTCTCAACGTGGTTCTCCTCAAGTTCGTCGTTGAGTTCCTTGAGTGCTTCCAAATCCTCGATGGTGATGCGCATCTCCTCAATTTTCTAACAACGAAGTGGTCCTGAGTTCATGTGCGAGCTGTAAATGGATGAGAACTGACCTCGCCCAGCATGAGGTTACGCTCGGTCAATTGCACGAGCAGATCCTCAGCGCCGAGAGCATCGTCGAGTTGCGCCTTGAGGTCTTCAATCTGCACTTCTGCGTTCTGGAGTTTAATGAGCGTCGACTCGTATTGAGCTAGAAGAAGACAGTGAGTGTGAAATTCTGTAACGAGAACAGGCATATATCCTACCCTGGAGGTCGTCGAGGCCAGTGACATCCCTCTCCATTTCCGCAATGCGTCTGCGCTGCTCTTGCTCCGTTTCCTGCGCAATGTCGCGCAACCTAGGCTGTCTCAACCAACGAGGAGTGTGATTATATGACGGTGACTGACCTGATCAATGCCTCCTTGAGCCGCTCGTTCTGTTTCTCAAGCTGTATATACGCAAGAGACTGCTTCACGGCCTGATCACCACCACTCTCACCACCTGGGACCAGCTCAGTAAGCCTCGCATCAATAGATCTCACTTTGTTGTAACATACCACCGCCATCGCGGAGAACCTGCAGTTCGACCTCAAGCACGGCGAGTTTCTCCTTGGCCTCCTCAAGATCGGCCTCGGCGACCTCGGCACGCTCTTCCGCCATCTCCTTGTCCAGCATGGCCATTTCCAGCTGCTCCTGCGCGTCGACAATGCGGCTTTCCGCCAATTGGGCGAGCTGCTGGGCATCGGCGAGTTCTCGACGCGTCGCTATCAGCTCAGTCTGCTGCTGGTTCAACTTCGCCTGCAACTTGGGTCGAAGCGCGACAAAGGACTCTGCCTCGCTGAGACGCGTCTCGAGCTCGCGCACATGCCGTGCGTCGTCCGCACGTTTCGCCTCCAGGACGCGGATCTTTGCACGCAGCTCTTGCAGCTCAGAGTCATCTACCACTCGCTGGGAAGATTACGCGTATGTCACAACGTAGGACGCGAATGTACATACTACGGGCGTGGGTGCACGTGAGGGAGGTTTCGCCGTTGGAGGCTCAGGCGGTTCATCAGCTTCCGGCTCAGGTTCAGGCTCGGGTACGGAAGGTGGTGGTGGTGGTTCCTGCTTGGGAGAAGACGCGTGTCTGAGAGCAGAAGGTTGCGGCGGAGGATGAGGGGGCGAATGGGTGGGGGTAGCTTGTGGCTTCGGAAACAATCTAGGTGAAGGCTCTAACGCTGGGGATTCTCGGAGATTGGTACGACTGCGCCCAAGAGTTGGGCTGTGAAGCTCTTGTGCCGAAGATGTACGGCCAAGAGAGGCGCGAGGCTGTAGAGTGAGTGAAGGTACGCGCTTTGTCGGCGATCCAAGGCGGGCTGGACGGGAAGGGGAAAGGAGGGCGTTGCCATTGCCATGAGCGGAAGCAGATGGCTTTGCGGGGCTGCCGGCGCGAGGCGAAGCAGGTATGGAACGAACGGACGGAGTACGAGAAAGACTCCCTGTGCGCTGGTGACCGACTGCACGCGCGACGGTAGGCTGCTCATAGATTGACTTCAGGTGAATTGTGAAGTAAGGCGAAGACTTACAGGAGGTGCTGGCGCTGGCTCTGGTTCAGCAGAGATGAACTTCACCTGGCTCGGGCGGACAAAGACTCCATAGTTTGGTCTGCAGTTGAAGTACTTTACGCCCTGCACAGAGCCATCGTTCTTGCCATTGGGTTCGTAGAGCTCAATGCCGATCCATTTGCCCGCAGAGAAAGATGTCGCTCCGGCAAATCTCACGATACCCCGACCTGCAGGAACCTCTACGAGAGCACCAAGAGGAGGATCCGTCGGAGGCATAGAAGCTAGACCTCTGGGGCAGCCAGTTGATTATAGTAATGCCTTACAATGGTTGTCAAGATAGCCCAGTCTAGACAGAGGGTACAGGCAGGCTGTATCCAGCCTCCAGCGTCGTGAGCCGGACAGACAATTACTGCAGGAAAGTAGAGAAGCGTGAGGATGTAGGAGGACGGAAGGGTGCAGGTCGCAGCATACGGAACGCGTCAGAAAGCAAGACGCCCATAACGAGGAAGTAACCATACTTAGAATGTATAGTAGTAAGTAGTAGTAAGCGGACTACAACCAAGTAAGCAAACCTAATAACCGTCCAAGTAGCCGATCTTACGCTCCAGTTATAAGTCCGGATATTGGCGTGCGTCATATGGCAGTCGGTCCACGGGCCCGGGGCCAACGTCCGCGTCGTCTCTGGCTTGACTCTTGCATCTCCCATCCGCTGCGCTTGGCCCGGTCTACCACTGCCGCTTTCTCTTGTATCTGAAGGTTTTTGCTACTGGGCGGCGCAAGGAAGGGGTTCGTTGGTTCGACGGGCAGCTCTAACTCTGGGTAGCAATGAACGGCCATCACCATTATCCAGAGGGTAAGCTCCGTCTTCAACACCGTTGACCGCGCGCACTCATCCATCTCTAGGCAGCAATGGATGGCACCACACACGGCGTGCCGATGATGATGCGGACGACGACACGGAGCGCGACCACCGTTCGAGCACCCGTTCAGATCCATCGTCTAGTCGCACCGGAACTAGAGTCATGAACGGAGGATACGAAGGCGACTTGCGCACATCCGTCACAGACCTACCCGATGCTATCCCATTATTACCCTACTGGTCGGCGAAACGACACCTAACCTGCGGCAACCCTACACCACCTCCTCCTGGAACGCCGAAGATGACACCATGGAGAGCAGCCCCGGGGAAGATCAAGACAGCCCATGCAGCTCTTGTGCTATGCCTCAATATCGACGTTGACCCTCCAGACATCATCAAGACTAACCCTTGTGCTGTCCTCGAAGCTTGGGTAGATCCGCACACCATGCCCTCGCATAAGGCGCTCGAAGTCATCGGCACGAACCTGCAACATCAGTTCGAGGGACTCAACCCGAAGATTTCTTACAAGCCAATCCTAGATCCATCGAAAGAGGATTTGAAGCGTTTCTGTGTCAACTTGCGCAAGCAAGCGGTGGACGACGCGGTCCTTTTCCATTACAATGGCCACGGTGTACCGAAGCCCACTCCTAGCGGTGAGCTATGGTGTTTCAACCGGAACTATACTCAGTATATCCCCATCGCGCTGCAAGAGATCCAGAGCTGGCTGCGTTCTCCGTGCATCTTCATCTGGGATTGTTCTGCCGCTGGTAACTTGCTTAGCAACTTTGTCAAGTTCGCCGAGAAGCGAGACGACGATGCCAAGCTGCACGGAGGCGGCCATCCTGATGGTTCACACCCGTTCTCTGAATGTATCCAACTTGCTGCATGCGCCGCCGATGAACAGCTCCCGTCCTGTCCTGAACTTCCTGCCGACCTGTTCACCTCCTGCTTGACCTCGCCCATTGACATTGCACTCCGGTATTTCCTCCTGACCAATCAGCTCCCTAGTGGTATCTCGAGCGACCAGGTGATGCAGCTACCCGGAGACCTGAAGGACCGACGAACGCCCCTCGGCGAGCTCAACTGGATCTTCACCGCGATCACAGATACCATTGCATGGACCACGTTCCCTCGCGAAGTCTTCACGCGCTTATACAGGTCTGACCTGTTGATCGCTTCCCTCTTCCGCAACTTCCTATTGGCCGAGCGCATCATGAAGAACTACCACTGTACGCCTCATACATATCCTCCCCTTCCGCCGACCAACACACATCCTCTCTGGGCCTCTTGGGATCTCGCGGTCGATGCGTGCCTGCGACAACTGCCGGATTTGCTGAAGAACGCAGAGTCCAGCGTTCCGAAGGATGTCTCTCTAGGCGCTCGCAATCGTCGGCAGGCGATGCGTAACGACCAAGTCGCTCAGCCCGGTCCGTCTGCGCCTGGCGACAAGCCGTACTCCTATGTGCCAAGCAGGTTTTTCACAGACCAGCTCACCGCGTTCGAGGTCTGGATCTCCCGTGGCGGATCCGCTCTCACCAAACCTGGCCCTCTTTCCTTACCTATCCAAGTCCCGCCGGAGCAACTCATCCTCGATGGCGCGGCCGATTTAGCCCCCTACCCAGCGAACAGCCTTGAGCACAGCGAACACCACCTGGTACCCCGCAAACCCCCAGATCAGCTCCCTATCGTCCTGCAAGTCCTCCTTTCCCAGCCGCACCGGCTCCGTGCTTTGATCCTGCTGTCGCAGTTCGTCGACCTCGGTCCTTGGGCGGTCCATCTCGCGCTCACGATCGGCATCTTCCCGTACATTGCTCGCCTCCTGCAGGCCGCGGGCCAAGACTTGAAACCCGTTCTCATCTTCATTTGGGCACGCATCTCCGCTGTGGACCCGAGCTGTCAAGTGGACCTGTACACGAATCATGGGTACAAGTACTTCGCTTCCGCGCTCGCCGGGCAAGACGATCCGCGGCAGGCGCTGTTCCCGAACGGCTCGGAACACAAGGCGATGTGCGCATTCATCTTGTCTACGATTGCGCGCGACTATGCCCACGGGCAGAAAGCGTGCTGGAACGAGCGGGTACTAGACTCCTGCTTCGGGCACCTCGACGAAGGCGACTTCTTGTTGCGCCAATGGTCCGCGCTGTGCATTGCGCAGATCTGGGACGGAAACGATGAGATCAAGGTGTACGGGGTTGATATGGGGCTGCAAGACAAGCTGATCGCACTTCTGTCGGATGACTCGCCCGAAGTGCGCAGTGCGGCACTGTACGCGCTCAGCACGTTCCTCGGCGCATCTGGTTCCGCCGATCTGAACAAGCTCGGTGGCGGCGGAAGCGGGACTATGTTCCAGCTCGAAGAGCGCATCCACTTCCGGATGGAGGTTGCTGTCGTAACGGGCGCCGCGCTCGCGATCAAGGAGGACGCCAGTCCAATGGTCAGGAAAGAGCTCCTAGTGCTCATCAGCTGTCTTGTCAGGGAGTGGCGCGGATACTTCATCATCTGCGCGTGGATCTACTGGGAGGAGGACCGCCGGTGGAAGGAGGGTGAGGAAAACCCAGACGACGATGTCGCGGCGAACGCCATCATGGAGTGGCTGGATAGCTTTGGCGACGACGAGAATTCCCGCGCGGAGAACCGGGTGCTGCTCTCCTCCTTCTTCACGATCTTCTCGATCCTGCTGGAGCTGTCCGTCGACCCGTACCAGGAGGTGGCTACGAACGCGCAGACGATCGTGGACTACATCATGGCCCTTCTTCTCGAGTCTCCTTTCACGAAGCTGGATAGCACAACGCTGCACAGACCGCCATCTGGTGGTGCCGACACCAAATGGTTGCTCAACGGCTCGAGACCAAGGGTACCTTCCAATCAATCCACCCAGACACCCGTACATCCACCACCATCACCTTCTGGCAGACCACCGCTTACGCGCAGCGAGACGATGACGAACACCATCCAGAACGGCGTTTCGAGCACGTTGCGGCGTACCTCGTCCTTTGCGAATGCGCTGAAAAGTCTTGCGGGCAATATTGCATTCCCCTCCCTCGAAGACGGACGATCTTCTCCTAAACCGCAACAGACCTCACACGAGCAGGAACGGACAGAAGTTGTGCAGGGCGTCTCAAGGCCCCCGTCGCCGAACCTCAACTTCGCCCAGTACACATCCCCATATCCACGCCCCGAGACTCCAGAGAACCTCTACCATCGTTCCGGGTCCTCCTCGCAGATTACGCTTGCGGACCCCGAGCCAAGTGCGGCATCCTTTAGCCCTTCCGACGCGATGGACGCGCTCATGGCGGAGGATATGGAACGGTTGCGGTCCCGACGGCGCGTCGCGGGTCATGCCCGGCATCATGGACATCCCCACTACGACGCTATAGGCGGAATCAGCCCATCTGGAAGCACATTCTCCGTAGATTCGAATGTCAACCTTGGATTGGGCACGGGTGTCGGTCTGCGCGAAGTCCTGCCGCTCAAGAGCCGGTTCTATGATTGGTGCTGCGAATACTTCAAAGAACCGCAGATGAGGGTAAGTGCCATGGGCTGCTGCGGTGCACCCCGTTGCTAACGCCGTCTCTTTGCCGCAGCAACCGGAGGCAGATGAGCCGGGCAGCGTGCAGTACAACTACCAGGTATGGCGCCAGCAGCGGAACGAGCAGGTGATGGAGGACACCCACAAGCAGGCGCTAGAAGCACGTAAGTGTCAGCTCCCCAAGGCTGTCCTTGTTAAGGTTCGACAGGACCTGATTGACATCGTCGTGATAGCGCGCTGCAGGTGGGACAAGCCAGTAACGACGATCCAAGTCAGCGGACTGCCTCTCTCATTGGCTTTCCATGCCTTTGATCCCCATCTCGTCATAGCCAACGAGTCGGACATGATCACGTATGTCAATTTTCCCTCCTCATTGAATGGAGTTATTCACCTTCCTTCTCAAGCGTGTGGGATTGGATCAAGCGGAAGAGGCTGAACCTGTTCTGGAACGGCAATCCTCGAGGCACTAGCATCACGTCGCTACATATCATCAACCAGGATGTGGGAGGCATCATCCTGACTGGAGCAGGTGCGTCGGGGGATCGTCTCCAGCAAATTCGCTCATCGTAACCTGCGGTCTGTCAGCGGACGGCATGATTCGTCTGTATCGCAACTACGATCCGAATCTGTGCAACGCGCCCGTGCAGATGGTCAGCGCCTTCCGCGGGCTCAACGACGTGCTGCAAGTCAAGCATGGCAGTGGCGTCGTCACGGACTGGAAACAGGCCGGCGGCACCTTGCTGGTAGGTGGCGACTCACGCATTGTACGCGTGTGGGATGCACATACCGAAAGCCAAGTGATGGTGAGTAACCTTTCCGCAAGTTCCTGGCGCGCAGCGTGCTCATGACACCGGCTACTGCAGGACCTGGAGACGAATTCTGACAGCCCTGTGACTTCGCTCACGTCCGAAAGCGGCTCCACTTCGCTGTTCCTCGCAAGCTTCGCCGACGGAGCCGTCAAGATGTTCGACCGGCGGCTGGAGGAGGATAACGCGGTCGTTAGATCTTATCACCAGCACGTATCTTGGGTGCAAAACGTCAGGTGGCATCCCACGCTTTACGGCCAATTCCTCTCTGCTAGGTGCGCGCGTTCGCTGCGGCCCTCATAGCTGTGATGCCGATACTCACTCCGTCCGTACAGCTCGGATGGCGAGGTCAAGCTCTGGGACTTCCGCGGGGGCGACAGGCCTCTGCAGGCGTGGGAGCTGTTCTCGCACGGGCTCTCCGCCTTTGACGTGCACGAACAAACAGAAGTCTTCGCTGCGTGCGTTCGCTGTCTTTGCTCGTCTGTGCTCTCCGCGCTGTGGACGTATGGCTGATCTCGGCTACAGGACCTCCGCTCTCATGGCCTCCAACTGGCGCACGCAGCGCACGGAGGTGCACTCGCTCGCGACGACGCGTTCCTTGGGCTCGCTTACGACGGGGCTCGCGATTCCACCGCCGCGCGAGTCGATGACGCCGTTCACGCCGCGGACGAGCAGCCTCACCTTCCACCCGCGGGAGATGGTGTATGGAGTGGGTTCCTGGGACGGCACTGGTGAGTTCCCCCTGATGTGCACTGGCGTACACCCGATGCTTCGGCAGACGCTGACCGTTTGTCCTAGTTCGTATCATGGGCTGCAAGCTTCCATCAGTATCGTAGACGCACATGGTTTGCCTCTCTTTGAGTCTTGGACATCCTTGTCGTTGTCGCTCCCCTGTCTCCTCGCCGTTATATTTCTTCCTCTTTTCCATGCATCGGAACTCGTAATAGGCGTCGCATGCTCTGCATCCTCCTCGCTCGCAGCAAGTCCCAAGTCTATTCTTCTCGCATATAGGTGCAGCACCGTCGTGCCCTCGCGCATGCTCATATATTCGAAGTACAACAGTATGTACCATAGTTCGCTATTCTATCGTCGTGTATTGCGCTCCAGGGCCACGCTCCGGGGGTTACACCTCCGGCTGGCAATGTCAATCTGAACAAAGTTCCCTCTCTTCTCCGACTGCTCGTTTCATGTCTGGATACGTACGGCGCGCTCGCACGGAAGGGGCACGCTAGCGGGGGGCTGCGTAACTTTCTCGTAAACCCCGGCCACTGAATCGGTTGAGCAGACCGGAACGCGGTGATATCGGATCCTGGGTTTAAGAGGCCTGAGATCCAATTTGAGCTCAAACGCGTGCAGGAGTTGGGAGGGTGGCATTATGTATCACAAGAAGCTAGTCCCGTGGGCGCTTGCAGAGTCTAGATTGACAGCTCGAGCTAACTGGAGGCTATGGACACCATGGGGACTGTGTATTCAGGGTCTTGGGTCAAGTGTAGCAGGGCTGCCGGGCGGCGATGGCGATCCCATCCAGGCTTGCAGTTGATTAATGAATCCCGGACACTATTGGGCCCGGAGGACGATGCTGCAGCTTACCGCAGGCTGATACTGAGAACTTGGAGGAGAATCGACATCATCACGGGGAACCGTGTCCTTAGCGTCATGGAAGAATCAGCTGGTCACTCCGACAATAGTTTGACAGGACATATCGTGCGAAGACGATATATGATGATGTCCCAGTGCCTTCCGGAGATCTTTACAGGCAACATGGGGATGGAGTGCGAGTGACTGCGAAGGCTTGCTGCACGGAGGCGGGTGTCAGAAATATGGAAGAAGCTTTGTGGCGCATATGGGCTCTTGACAGCCAGCGGCCGAGAGTTTGGCCTGTCGGTTAGCCAGTGCGACAGGCTGTCCTTTAGAGCTTGGGCAGTGGCATTGACTGACTGGAACTCGGACGCGCGCGAATGTCCAGATCTCGGCTCGGTTGTGCACTAGGCACGTCGGACTTGCTGTTCGGATCTGGGCATGCACAATTCGTCAGGAGAAGCTTTCCCGCCAGGAACACCGTGGCCAGGTACAGGCCGTGGACGCTTGGCCAGGCGAAGTGTGGGATGTATGGGTGTTTGAGATTCAGGACGACTGAGAGCCATGTAATACGGAGGTGCAGGGTAGTACATAGTAAGTACCATCACGAAGCAGGAGAAGCACTCCGGGCAGGGGATCGGCGCCAGGCACACGCCAAGATCTGAGATAGCTAATATAAACGCCGAAGATCAAGCTCTGACGCGTCCCACATCATTTTGATCAGAGCACTCTGCAGTCCCGTGCGCCGTGAGGCTCGCTATCACCAGAGGGGCTCTCTTCCTCAGCTCCCTCCTTTGTACACCTTACCCTCCTTATTCGACGCGCATTGAGACCTTGCGTCGACAGAAGTGCCCGAGAGACCATGTTATCTCGAATGCCAAGGACGAAGACATGCCGGGGTTGTACGAAGACCGTGTTGTGGCATACACAGCCACGAAGTACCCAATATTTTCCCTAATTCTGGGTCCTCGGGCAAGGCCGATGACACTCAGGGCAGAGAACTTGACTGACAGGGACTTGGTGAGAGCGCGACCGAGAGCGCATTCGCCGTCCAATCGCACGCTAGAGCGCGAGCAGCAGCAGAATTTGCACCTGGCAGATGCGTTTCCGATCGTCCGGCCACTTCTGCGCTAGCAATGTTCACGCGAATCATCTCAATCTACGCGGGTTCGCGGAGCATCCAAGCCCTCTCCGGCGTCTGGGGTCGCAATATTAGGCCTTGCATGACTTGCATTCACCCGCTCTTCCCTCCTCTGGACCGGCCAGTCCTAGGACAGTCGCTCTTTTGTACATAACCCCCGCCCCCCGCGAGATATCTCAGCCCGTCATGTCTTCGAAACCCTATTATGGTCCTCAAGAGGATGAGTACACCAAGAACCTAGAACGGTTCTTCGTCGCGGGTGACTTCGTAGCAGGTGTGGCTTATGGTGCGCGTTCCGTCCTTGATCATCCCTTCCTCCCGCACGGCGACAATGCTGATGCTGTTCACGTAGGTGTCCACATCCTCCTATGGGCGTCCTGTGCATCGTACCTGTGGAAGCAAAGACATCGTGGCTGGAGGACGGTCTTCCTGTTGTGCTATATCACCCTCCTCCTCATCGTCGAGACCATGTTCTCGGTCGTCCAAGCGAGAACCGTCCAGATCATCTACATCGAAAACCGGAACTATCCCGGCGGGCCCTGGAAGTATTTCCTCGCCACGCAGAACCTGGCTGTCAACGTCATATTCTACGCGACGCTCTTCGTCCTGACGTTCCTATGCGACACTCTCATGGTACGTTACCGTTGTCGTCTCCTGATCAGCTACTTTCTCATGCTAACGCGGGGCTGAAGCTCTGGAGGAGCTGGATCATCTGGACAGCATCAGGCCGCACGACTGCCTTTCTGGTTAATCTCTTTCCCCTCATCATGCTAGCCGCATCCTTCGGTACGTCCATGATCAGTCGTATCGCCGCACGCCACCGCAACCTAAACTGCGCCGCGCCCCGCGCGCGACCACCTACAGTGATGGGCACGCTGTGGACGCTGCAGTCGAGCCACCCGGGGCTCTCGCTCTACAGCAAGCAGCCGCTCGCGTACGGCACGGCGTACTACACGCTCTCGCTCGGCGTGAACATCATCCTCACGTTCCTCATCATCGGCCGCCTGCTCATGTACCGCCGCACGCACCTCGCACACCTGCCCGCCGCGCACGCGCAGCAGTACCTCTCGCTCGCGACGCTCATCGTCGAGTCCGCCGCGCTGTATACGGTGTTCGCGATCGCCTTTCTGGTATCGTATGCGATGAACGCGCCGATCAATCAGGTCTGGCTTGGCTTTGCGTCTGGGGCCCAGGTACGCGTTTCACTATGTGGTTTATGGTTGTGCTGCGGGCTGCTCACAGGTGCCTTGCTGTCTCCTAGCCTATCGCGGCCTACTTGATTATATACCGTGTCGCAGCAGGCACGGCGTGGACAAGGGAAACGCTGGAGTCGCAAACGCTGACGACGAATACACCCGGCGATCGCGAAGAGGAGGCTGCGGATCCCCGAAAACGTTCCGAGTCGAGAGACGTCCAGTTCACGACAGAGTTCTCTGTATCCGCGCTCGACATTGAGTCGACACAAGAAAAGTGAATATCCCGTTCGGCGTCTCAAAACCGTATCTCGCTCCTGTCCACTTGTATTGGTGTTGTTTCGTAGTATATCCTTTGTATATTGTAACCATAATGTAGGTATCTATACGTCGATACTGTCCATATACCTTTTGAAACCCGCCGACTTTCGCGAACAATTTCAAGAACATCCGACCTACTTAAACGGCCTGAGCAACTCGGTGCTATCACATGGGCGTCTATCTAATCAACAGTGGATGCCGATCGACAGCTCTGAGCGATGGGTCGATTAGAAGCCAATCCACCCTCCCGGAGCTGCAACTGAAAATCCACTCAAGCTAGCTGAGCTCACACTCTTTCTCTCTCCCACCTTCACGACCCTCCACGACCGTCTGAACGCCATGGCCACCCAGTCTTACCAGCTCTTCTGCCTCGGCAACCCCCTGCTCGACATGCAGGTCACCAACGGCGAGGAGCTCCTGAAGAAGTACGACCTCAAGTCCAACGACGCCATTCTCGCGGAGGAGAAGCACGCTCCCATGTACGTGGTCGAAAAGCCCCCGTCTCACGCATCGACAATGCTGACCTGGTGATATGCAGCTACCGCGAGCTCGTCGACAACTACAAGATCACCTACGTCGCCGGTGGTGCTGCCCAGAACGCAGCTCGTGGTGCAGCGGTATGTTTCCCCAGTCCTGATTTGGCGTTATCAGAGCACGAAATTGACCGATCGGATGCAGTACGTCCTCCCCCCGCACTCCGTCGTGTACACCGGCTGCGTCGGCGACGACGATCTCGCGGAGCAGCTCAAGGAGGCGAACAAGCGCGAGGGCCTTGACCAGGTCTACCTCGTCAAGAAGGGCGAGAAGACCGGCGCGTGCGCGGTCATCATCTCCGGCCACGACCGTTCCCTCGTCACCACGCTCGCGGCGGCCGAGAAGTTCGAAAAGGAGCACCTCGCCTCGCCCGAGGTCGCCCCGCTCATCGATGCCGCCAAGGTCTACTACGTCGAGGGCTACTTCCTCACGCACGGCGTCGAGTCTGCGCTCGAGATCGCGAAGAAGGCGTCCGAGGCGGGCAAGGTGCGCAGATCTCCCCCTTTCGACATTTCCCGCCGTTGACACCCATTGATCCGATGCTTCCTGCAGATCTTCGTCCTGAACCTCTCCGCGCCCTTCATCCCGCAGTTCTTCGCGGTGCAGCTGCAGCAGATCATGCCCTACTGCGACGTCGTCATCGGCAACGAGGCCGAGGCCGAGGCGTGGGCGAGCGCGACGGGCCTCCCGGACAAGGAGGACCTCGCGGCGGTCGCGCGCGCGATCGCGACGCAGCCCAAGTCGAACGCGTCCCGCCCGCGCACGGTCGTCATCACGCACGGCCCCAAGTCGACGACGGTCGTGAACTCCGCGGAGCCCGATAGCCCGAAGGTGTTCCCTGTCTCGCCGCTCAAGGACGCGGAGATCGTCGACACGAACGGCGCGGGTGACGCGTTCGCCGGCGGCTTCCTCGGCGGCCTCGTCCTTGGCAAGAGCATCGACGAGTGCGTCGAGGCCGGCCACAAGCTCGGCGCGATGTGCGTGCAGCAGGTACGTCGTCCCCCATCTCATTGGTATTGAGATGCGTGCGGTACTGACTACGTGCACTTGCAGGTTGGCCCCCAGTACAAGTGGCCCAAGGTCCAGATCTTCTAAACGTCGCCTGCCACGATCATCCCCCACATCCCCACTGATTCCCCGCGTCTGTAATTTATTCCGGCTTGCCCTCTCGCTCTCAACAGCGTCCTTTTTGCGATTCAACCCGATGTAGCCTCCTAGGAGCCCCCCACCCACGTGTAGATTACGAGTCAACCGTCGTCACCTCTGTAGTCACTGCTTACCGTTGCGAAACATGCTTTGTGTTTTCTCTACTACCAACGCGTGTACAATCTTGATGCTTGTCCTTGATATTCGACCTTTTGAGTTAATCTTAACCAAAGGCAACGTCGATCTCCTGATCTCCAGGTGCTTCACGCCTGCCAAGAGATTTGAGTACCACAAGATGGAAACGCACGAATATTACAATTTAAGGAGTCTTTAAGGAGTAAAGGAAGTATAACGATAGTGCTGTCCCTGCGCAGTTCCGCTCACTACCAAGCCAAATCGGTTGGACGACGATAATCGCTCCGACCCGCCTTCGTGTCGTCGTCGGGTCGGACGACCCACATGTCCGTATTTGGGAGTGGGGGAGGCACGGTCATGATGGCGGCGGGGACGCCAGCGATTCCTTGTGGAGCCCGGGGCACTCGTCAGAACGCGCACGTTCAACGCAGCTGGCCTGCAGCCCATACCTGTGTCAACAGCTCCGCTGGCGGTTGGGGTATGCACAACGGGCCAGAGCGCCACAGGCGACCGGCGGCAGCAGAACGCAGCAAGGTCAGTAATCGTTACTTGTTCGTGCGGGCAGCAGAGCTCCGGAAACAGAGGAGGCGCTCACCAGGATTGAGCATCGGCATCCCGTCCTCGGTCATGAGCTGCTCCATCGGTTGTGGTGGCGCATTTGGGTCAGCCTCCTTGACCTCGACGGCGACCTCGGAAGGTTGGGTGGTCGCGACCTGAACATCGGCGGGTACCGCTGCAGTTGTTACGTCCCCGTTCGGGGCATGCTGAGCTTCGGACTGTGATGTAGCATCTACAGGAGGCGTTGGAGAGACACTCTCGGCCGCAGGTGCAGAAGCTGCTTGTAATGGTGCGCCGTTGGGTGCTTCTGGACCGTGGATCTGATCGTTGACGACAGGTGGAGGAGGACCGTTCGTGACCGCCGCTTCGGCAACTTGTGCCTCAGGGACCGGCGGTGTTGATGTCGATATGTCAGGGGCTGCTGACCCGCGCCGGCTTGCGGCCTCCCTCATCTCCTGCTCCTTCTGGAACGCCATCACCGCCTGGAGTGCCGCCGCCGCCATGAGCGTCGATTCGTCAGGTGGTTCCACGCTGTTATGCGCAGACATGTCCCCCTGGCTCTCGTTCATCGACTGAGACTGCGTGCTTCTCAGCGATTCCGCGTCCCGCAGGCCAGATACGGACGCCTGGCCCTCTCCCGCATCCTGTTTGCCCTGACTCGAGCTATCTGGCTTGTCGGGACTAGTATTCCGCAATGCGGACTCGGGTGGCACAACTCCACCCATCTGGCCATTCGACTGAGCAAGCAAGTCCGGGTTGATCTGAGGAGGGAAAGGGAGGGGCACGCCGGGATGGCGGTAGTAGGGGGAGGGGTAGTATGAAGGCATAAACATGCCAGGAGGCGGGCCCATGGGGTGGCCGTCGGGACCCCATGGTGGTGCGGCGGGCGCGGGCTGCCAATTACTTTGGTGTGATCTTGTCGCGGATGTCGGAAGACCGATGGGCGGTGGTGGGTAATGAGGATCCATCATCATGCCGGGTGGTGGGGGTCGCGGAGGGGGAGGGTATCCAGCATAGTAGCCACCGCCATCTGGTTGTACACGCGCACGGAACGGAATGAGATACTGGGGCGTGGGAGCAGCGAGAAATCGGTACCTTGCATAGTATGTGGGCGATAATAACTCGAGGGGCCACTCGATGAGCCCGCATTGCTTGACTGTGCCGCTGGTGGGGATCCGTTCATGCTGCCTTCGCCATGGCTTCTGGCGGGGGAGCCCCCTGGGCTGGGGGATCTCGAACCAGAAGACGCACCGTCGCCAGAATGCTTGCCCTTCTCCTCCGTCGGCTCAATTACCACGCCGTTGTGTCGTGACTTTTGATGTCGGCGAAGCGCATCGGTCTGGGGTGCATAGCAGGGATTAGTACGCACGCATTCACGCATTCTCATTCGTCAGGGATAATCACGCACTCGAGTGAAGGTCGCATCACACTGCGGACACTGGCTACACGACCCCGCGCTATATGAGCGATCTGCAGGCTTGTCGCACGCATATTCACCGACAACAGCACGTACAATCCAGGCACAGAGTGCGTCTTGGTCGTTCTCTGGTGTCTCTTGAGGTCCGCCTCTCGCGCGAAGACCTTCTTGCACCCATCCATCTTACACGGCCATGACCCCGTCTCGGGCTTCTTTTTTGCACTCCCATTCGACGCCGACGCCGCTGACGACGATGATTTCTTCTTCCCCTCCTTTCGTTCGTCTGGCTACAAACGTAGGGTGCATAGCAGTTAGTCGTTGTCTGTGCAAACGCTGCGAGAGAGAGCCACAGCGTGCGTTCGAGTCCACTGTGGCAAAAGTGGCTGAAGCGATAATGTGGCTGATCGGGCTCTCCGGCCGCTGCTCACCGTCTGTTTTCCCTGTGCTCTGACCATCCTAATAATATTCAACACCGTCCTACACGCCTAGATTCCTCCTACACTTATTTATCGGCCAAGCGAAGGCGGGAAAGCCGAGGGGAGGGCAGATGGCAAGCTGTGGCTGAAGTGTGGCTGGGCGGTGGCTGGCGGGTGGCTGACGAGCTGGCGGAGTCCGTGCAAGTTGCATGGGCGCTAATCCCTCGGCGCTGCGTTCCGAAATCAGCAAATCGTCACAAGTTGGCCCTCAGAGTCACAGCCGGTCACGCCAAATAGCGATTGAAAACATTCTCCCTGCCTACCATGGCACCATTGGTAGGTTCCGCCCCAAAGACCATGAGATAGCTGAAGTCCTCGTTCCTCATGCACGTCGCAAACTCTCGCTGGACCCTGTGCTTCCCGAGGAGTCACGGCGTGAAGGCTTAGGACGAAAAGCTGCGCAATCAAACAATCTGAAGCACATCTCAACTCAAGCCAGGAGTGACGAGACAATGGTCTTATCGTCGTTATAAAGGGGAGCCCGCTCGCGGTTGGTTGCATATGTGATGCATGCTCTTCAGTTGAAGATGTTCTATGAGGCTGAGATTCAAACGGAACACAATGAGTATGGTGTTGCCACTGCCGATACGCCAATACCCGGGAGGCGGGCCTGTACTAGGCCGTCGCGCCAACCGCGCCCTATCATGTATACCAATCGCCTCCCGAAATTACCATCAAATTTAGTGCGCACAACCTTCATCCTCACACGGCGACCTGCCTATCCCGATCCAAACAACGACGTGCGTGCACGGACCCTTGGTGAGCCTGTAGCATGATAAATTCATTCCCTTATACTGTAGTACTCGGCTGATCTGTCCGGCATCCATAGTACTATGCATACATCAGGGCTCGCCGCTGGGCCAAGTCGTGACCATGCAGCCGTCAATCATCTGCCAGTCAGACCTCTTAATACCACGGTCGCAGCTGATTACATCGTCTATAGTGAGTTAGTTAGCGGTCGGTTATACGCGGTTGGCGAGCAACTCGCCAAGAATGCGCATACCTCGTCATCACGTAAGGTCGAGAAGTAGACACCAGCACGGCGATGGGGCACCTCCGCACCAGCGATAGCAGTCACCATTTCCCATAATCCTAGCCATTATACGAACGCAGTGCATCCACGCGACCGGCGGGATATCATATATGCGCTCTATGGTATGAACAATCCGGACTATGTTCTAGTCGAGCTGATTCAGGGAACATACTGAGCAATCGCCACTAGCTTCAAGTGCAAATTGAACACTTAGCACAAGTAGGATGATACGAACTTGAAGGCTTGGCGGCGCCGCCAGGGGTTTGAATACAGTCAATCAGACACGGTACATCTCGATCAAAAGCACTGACCAGCGACACCAGCCTGATCGACTTTTGCTTCTGGTCCGGGAGCCCTCCAGACTGCACGAGCGCCACCTGCCCGACTGGCTACGAAGACTGTGGCCGCAACCAACGTGGCGGCAGTGGGCCGTGCTGCACCCAGGGCCAGAAGATCAACTGCTGCCTGATCAGCGCTGGTGTCTGTTGAAGGGTGGCGGGAGCACCCTCAGGCTCCAGAGCCATAGTCGAAGGTAGAGAGAGGTACAGGTTCCAAGATCGAGATGTACCAGGTCTGATTGAATGCATGCAAGTTCTTGGTGGCGCCGCCAAGTTTCTTATCTACTCTGCTTGTGTTGTCCGATACCTCAAGGCCACGCACTGACATTGTCATGAACCTGCCAACTTTACTAGCGGAAGGCGTCCATTATAACAGCTCGGCACCTCAACCTTCCAGTCGCATCGGAAGATCATATGACCGCGTGTCGCTACAAGACGTGCGGCAAGGGGAATTGATGCTCCATTTGCGAGATATGGGCATATGATATCTTCAGCTTCAAGAGACTGTTCAGCAGGCAAACACACAAGCCACATCCGCACCTCGCCTATGTTACAAGTCCGAATTATAAGGTTCGCAAGCAGACAGAGTTGCATTATAGCACAAGTACCTGCGGGCAGCCATAATATACTACTGAGTTCCCACCGTACCGTTCAACATCCTAGCTGCACGTAGTCCTTCGACGCTGGCACTACTCTTTGCGGTTTGCGCGTTGACCATCCATGAACGATGCAGTTACCAGAGAAATGTGAGTCACCTCGAGCCCACCCCATATCACAGCGAACAGGTCAGGAAACGGGAGAATGGTCTTGCAACCCGTTCTTGCGTAGTGGCCCCTTGGTCCAATGCTCGTTCCCTGCGATGAAACCCGCGCGCACGACCTTCCCCCGCTCGACGACCTCCCCGCCCCTCTCTACCTTCACATACACGCCCTCGACTGGCCCGTCGTAGAAGCGCGACCCGCCCTTCACCGCGTCCCTCAGCTCATCCTCACCGGGCATCCGCCCCTCAAGGGCCGACACGACTGGCACCAGCTGTAAATCGGTGCCTGCCAGGAGTGCCTCCAGCGTGCGTCGGTCCGCCCACCGTCCCGTGCTCCGGTCGTACAGGTCGAATGCGAGGAACCAGTCCGGCAAGCGATCGTACGCAATCGAGTGCGTCGCAACGAGCCATTCGCCGAACAAGATGTACCGCTGCGCGAAGAGCGGGTCGCGCCCGAGCACCTGTGTCAAGGCCACCCGATGGCGCTCGAGCCATACCCCGAGCTTTCCGAACTGCTCGTGCGAGGACGGGTTCACGTAGTGCGAGCGGTTCTGGACGAGGATCTGTGTGCGGTCGGAGGAGAGCGAGAAGCCGAGGTTCGCCCCGTCCACTTTCTCTGTGAGCACGACGCGGCTGTCGTGTGTGATTCGCATGGCGCCGCCGCCGCCTCTGTTGCTGACGACGATGTCGTCGTCCGTCGCAGAGCCGAGGTCGAGCAGATGCGGCGTGCGAGGGAACTTGAACAGCCCAACTGGCGGAGAGAGCCTCCCAACCAGCTCCTCAGCAGCCGCAAACGACCTGACGACCACGACTGCCTTGAAGCCCTCCCCCAGCTCCGGGCGCACAAACGCCCCCTTCATCTGCTCCATGGCACGGCGCACCTGCCCCCCAGGAGGGAGCGTCGGATGTCCCGCCCTGTTCTGCGCACGCGACTCGCACAGCGTCGCGGGGTAGTCGAACCACACGCACACCGGGGCCGCCGCCCAGTGCGCCGCGAGCGCGAGCCACGCCTCGCGCCCCGCGCGCGCGACGTTGCACAAGTCGACGAGCACGCGAGTGCCGCGGCGCGCATGCCCAAGCGCGGTCTCGCATGCGCTGCGACTCCGGCTTTCGTCTTGGGAGATGTACGTCCATTGGCGGGGAGAGCGCGCGGTGAGCATACGGCAGAACGTCGACTTGCCAGAGCCAGGGAGGCCGACTAATAGGAGGAGGTCGGCGTCCCGTAGGACCGTTGTGGCGTCGGTACCGTCGACTTCAATCTCCAGCGGGCACGGTGGTGGTTCTGGCACCAGTTCGGGCAGGACCGCACGGCGCTTCCAGATGGCGCTGGCGTACCGCGCGACGAACTCCTCCTGCACCTGCGTCTCGATGCTCCCCGGGCGGAGCGTGCGGAGGGCTACGATGGCATCGTGCGCTGACATCATCGGTTCAGTCGCGCTACGCACCTGGGCCGCATTAGGCCTCGTAAATCCGCAGGCGACGAGGTAGCACGCGGCAACGGTCCCTGCACGCCCTTTGCCACCTCCGCAGTGGATGAGGACGGGGTCCGGGGCGTCCCGTGTGCCGTCGTGGTCGTCGTCTTTGTCGTTTTCGGGGAAGAGCAAGCGCATTACGAGGTCCATCTGCTCGATCGTCGGAGGCGTGTAGTTGGGTATCGGGAGGTATGTGTTGCGTATCGTTTTGCTGGGGTCGTGAGGGGAGAACCATGTTGTGTCAAGGGGTGTCTCTTCAGTAAGCGTCAGGACGTGGCGAATGCCTAGGTGCGGCGAAGCGAGCGCATCGATATCGGCCGCGTCTCGCGGGCTCGACATGAGTGCAACATGGAACGGGACAAGCCATCGGAAGAACCGGGGCAGGCGGACGAACAGGGGACTTCGCTGGCTACCTTCGCAGGACAAACCGTCGATGTCATGAGGATAGGGTACGAACAAGGGCTCGCGGGGTGAGATGCACAGTGTCGGAGGAGACCGCGTCCGCCTGCTCAGCTCGTCGCGGAGTGCAGCAGGCCACGGCTTGAGCAGCGCGTGGGCAAGCTCCGCGGGGAGCTGCGTCTGCCATTCGGCCTCCGTGAAGACGCAGCCCCATTCTGTGTGCTGCGCGCACTCCTCGATCCGCTTCAGGCAGTATTCGCGCAACTTCGATTGCGAGTCCGAGTCGGAACAGCGGGTGTATGCACATGCGTATGCGAGCATTGTGAGCTTGTGTAGGCCGTCTGGGTCTTTGAGGGCTGCGTCGCCGAGTCTGAGGAATCCGCGGTAAGCTGCCCTGTCGGAGTCTGGAGAAATGGGTAGGGAAATTCTGCATAATGCGATCGCCGCGCGACGCGCACGCGAGTACCGGCCTTCCATGTGCAATGTGAGTGCGAGGTGGTCCAGGAAGTCAGGATTGTCCGAGTCGAAGTCCGGCAGGCGGTTCTCGGGCAAGACCGCATCGATTCCCTTATCCAACGTGTGGTCGTCTCGCACTGAGAGTGTGATGTGGAACTGCTTCACGCCAAGACCTGCGCGCCCACGCAGGATCTGTCCGGCAGCCCAGACGACGACGATGAAGAAGACGCCAGCGTTAGGATTAGGACTGCCGCCGATCCCGATAAAGTGTAGGTGTCGGGTGTCAACGGACTCGAGCTGGAAGTGAGGAGGCAGCACGGCCTTGGCCGTATCATCCCGGAGCTCGTCCTTGGTGAAGACAGTAAGATGGAAGGCGGAATCCGGGTCACGAAGAAGAGGTGCGGACTGCGCGAAGGTCGTGTTGGGAAAGTGCGAGATTGCAGCCCTTGCGACAGCGTCGATGCGGGGGCCAATGAGGGCGACGCAGCCGCGATGCCAGGCAAGCGACATGAGCGGTGCTTGTTCGTGCACGGTGGTCGAATAGAGTTGAATGAACCGAGCCGAGAGGGGATTCGCCGCGGAAGTGAAATGTCCAAACGGATGCGCAATGAGTTATATCTTATGCCGAGGACCTCTGCGGAGCCGGATGGTGAGTCATTAATGAACGGGTTGAGTCGTACCTCCTCCGAGGGGTCGAAGGTCTGTGCTATTGAACACTGTGGCTCGCATGCATCTGTATGTTATCAGTATATCGATAGCAGAGATCCCCGGGGCAAGGGCCAGCTCCTATTACGCAGTAAAACCAGCCTCGTATTCGCGACGTTGCCGCATGATGATGCTTACCCTGGAGGCCCAAGGTGACCAAGCGCTTACACTGGTGTAGCATCGACAGAATTGAGGGTCAATACAGCCTACTTGCTGCGTAGCATGCGTTGTGTTGCATAACAAGGATGTAGTACGCTGGTACTTCACCGTGGCGGAGCGGATGCGCAATGAGTTATATCTCATGCCGAGGACCTCTGCGGAGCCGGACGGTGAGTCACCAATGAACGGGTTGAATCGTACCTCCTCCGAGGGATCGAAGGTGTTCACTCACAGTGGTATTAACGCTACGGCTCGCATGCATCTGTATAGTATCAGGATGTCGATAGCAGGGATACGCTGGCTAAGGCCAGCTCCCGTCACGCAGTCAAACCAGCTTCGTATTGGCGACATTACCGCATGACGATACTTACCCCTGGAGGCCCAAGGTGACCAAGCGCTTACACTGGTGTAGCATCGACAGGATGGAGGGTCAGCACAGCCTACTTGCTGCGTAGCACGCGCTGTGCTTCATAACATGGATGTAGTACGCTGTACTTCACCGTCGCGGAGAAACAATGTTAGATCATCATCGGCTGATGGCACACTGATACTCACCTTGTACATATGTTCAGTGTCAAGCTAAGTTCAATCTCAAGCTGCGGACCAGTACTGTCCCGTGCTCACACCGGACACGGCGTATACAAGGTTAGGCTCGCGGTGCTGGAAGAACGTAGTGGTATACATCCAAGAACGTGCGATACTATACAATGAGATCCAGACCGTCCATAGGTTACCTGCGACTGGCACAGCCCTGCAGGGTGCCTGAAAAAAACTCAAACAGCGTGTGTCGGAGGGAGACAGATGGCCTCGCCCGGCTGCAAGGTCTCGCACTTGAGGCCCTGATTGATGTCCAGGATGTCCTGCACAGTGCATCCTCGTGCCTGCGAGAGACCCCAGCAGGTATCTCCGCGGGCTATCGTGTACGCCTCGTTCGAGCCGGGGCAGTGTAGCGGCTCGGGAAGTTCACTCGGGGTGGAGGCGTGGACGAGGCGGAAGACGAGCAGAAGGACTGCGGCGATGATGAGGAAGAAAGGGAGCAGGACACGATAGGCACTGTCTGTGCGGCTCGTGTGACGAGCTTGAAGGGTGCCATCCTGACGGCCATACGGGTCGCACCGTGAGCCTGAGCCAATTTGGATCGAGTGCCTTTGAAGGGACGCACCGTGTCAACCGCAAGAGGCGCATATCCGTCCGCACGCGATGACGGCACTCCAATCTCGGCCTCTTCGTCCTCGTCGTGCGTATGATCGTCCGTCGCAACAGCGACAGCGGGGGCGCCGTGGGCTATGAAGGGGGGAAAGCACAGCCTGAGTAGCGTAGACTCTATGCCGGGACAGGACGGCGGAGGGTCTGGAACGCACCTCGTCGCAGCTCTCCGTATTGCGCGCCTTGGGGGCCCTCCCAGAGCGAGCCCGAGCTGTCGCGATAGTAATACCTGCCCGTGTCCGAGTCGTAGCCGACCCGTTTCATGCCCTCTGGCAAGCGGTACGAGTCCTAGGGCGGATTTAGCTCGCGCTGCGGCGTGCGTGTGCGCTTCGGGATGGGTAGGGATGGTCTGGAGGGCTACGCACCTCGTCATACTGAGTCCAGCGGCCCATGGGGATGGTGAAGGTGGTGGTCGTTGCGGAGCAAGGAGTTGACGCTTGGGAGGGGCAAGGTGTGTAATGGCGGTGTGTGGGAGTCTGGACATGCGCTTATTATTGGATTATCGCAAGGCTGCGCTGGCATGTAGGGCGGTCGAGAACTACGGCGAGGGCGGCATAGCAGCGGATGGCATGTGTTCAGCACAGTATTCCGTCCACGGCAGAGAGATCTTTCCGCGAAGTGTAAGAGGTAAAGTTGTCTGGACTGCATACATTCGCGTTCTGGACGCCAATACACGACGTCATCGCATGTGCCTGTATGCGCGTCTTGCCTTCGCCCATAACGTGAACGGTATCTGCTTAAGGTCCACGGCCTTCACGCGCGGTTCGTGTGAAGCATAAATACACCTGCCCTGTCCGCCATGCATGCCCTCAATCTCCTCGTCCCTTCTCTCCCCTTCTCTTCTTCGACGTCTGTATGGCGACCGCGACTAACCGCGTCCTTCGTGTCGCCATCCGCGGCGACAGCATCCTCACTCACCCACGCTTCAACAAAGGCACCGCGTTCACCCACTCGGAACGCAAGGCTTTTGGTCTGAATGGCCGTCTCCCTTACCGCGTCAATACGCTTGAGGAACAATGTGATCGAGCCTACGACCAGCTCAGCACTCGCGGAGAGCCCATCCGCAAGAACACGTTCATGCAGAGTCTCAAGGACCAGAACTGGGTCCTCTACTATGGCCTCCTGAGCAGGCACGTCAAGGAGCTCATCCCGATCATCTACACGCCGACCCAGGTGCGTTCTTGCGCGCCGTAGCGGTCTGTGCACACGTACTCAGGCAAATACATCGTACAGGGAGATGCGATCGCAAACTACTCCCATCTCTTCCGTCGGAGTGAAGGTCTCTACCTCTCGTTCCCAGAACAAGATGCCATGGAAGAGGACTTCCTTGACATGACTCGTGGACGCGATATCCAACTGTTTGTCGTGACAGACTCTGAAGCTATCCTTGGCATCGGTGACCAGGGCGTTGGTGTATGTAATCATTGTCTCCAAAGCGAACTGTGCGGTGTCGCTGAGACTCGGATGGCGCGTGCAGGGCATTGGCATTGCTACTGCAAAGTCTGCGATATACACGTGCGTTGGATCTATCTGCCAGGGGAAGTTTGAGCTTGATAGATGGTTCCCAGACTCCTCGGCGGGATGGATCCGTCCAAGACCCTCCCTGTCGTTCTCGATGTGGGCACAGATAACGAGCGGTTACTAAACGACAACCTCTACGTCGTACGTGCCACCATCACACTATCTTGACGCGTTAGCGGCATCGCTCATCTTCGGGTTTAGGGCTGGCCAAATAAGCGTGTACGAGGAAAGGCGTACGATCGATTCGTGGACCAGTAAGTCGTTGACCAAGCGCGCTCTAGGTGAACCGCGCGACTCACGTCGGCGAGCTATTAGATTCGTCCAGCTTGTGCGGAAACACTACCCTCACAGCCTCCTGCACTTTGAGGACTTTGGTGTCGGCAACGCGCAGCGTTTGCTAGATATTTACCGCAACAAGCATGCCGTGTTCAACGACGACGTGTGCGTTCTTCGTGCTCAACCGTGCCAATCCTACCGATTATTTACTCCCTTGCCTCCATAGCCAAGACACAGGCGCAGTCACGCTCGCCGCAATGATGTCCGCCGTCGGGGTGACCAAGTCCAAGCTCTCCGAGCAGCGCTACGTCGTCTACGGCGCCGGGACCGCTGGACTCGGTATCACCAAGCAGCTCCGGGACGGCATCATGGCGATCGACAAGCTCTCCCGCGAGGCTGCCAACTCGCGCTTCTTCCTCCTCGACCGGCACGGGCTCGTCAAGCAGTCCCTCGGGCCCGCCAAGATCCGCGACGCGCTCGCCGAGTTCGTGCGCCCGGACGACGAGTGGGCGGGCGTACCGACGAACGCGGACGGCGAGGTCGGCCTGCTCGACGTCGTGCGGCACGTGAAGCCGACGGTGCTGATCGGCTGCTCGACGCACGCCGGCGCGTTCACGGAGGACGTCGTGCGCGCGATGGCGGAGGGCACGGAGCGCCCGATCATCTTCCCGCTCTCGAACCCGAGCAGGCTCGTCGAGGTCGAGCCGGAGCGGGCGAACGCGTGGACAAACGGGAAGGCGCTCATGGCGACGGGGAGCCCGTTCCCGCCGTGCAAGATGCCGAACGGGAAGTATTACGACATCGCGGAGTGCAACAGTAAGCCGCTCTCTCGCTCACTCGTCCCCTCCCCCAGGTTGTACTTACCCTGCGCGACGCAGATGCTCTAATTTACCCCGGACTTGGGTACGGCGCGATGATCACGCAGGCGCGCACGCTCTCGGACACGATGATCATTGCAGGCGCACGGCGGCTCGCCGCGCTCTCGCCCGCACTCACGGACCCGGACAGCGCGCTGCTGCCCGACTTCTCCGACGCGCGCAAGGTAAACACCGAGGTCGCGATCGCCGTCGCGGAGCAGGCCATCGCGGAGGGCAGCGCGACGGTCGACTGGGACCGCGAGGAGGTCCGGGACCGGATTGCGGAGAGACAGTGGATCCCGGAGTACCCGGATTTCATCTATGACCCTGTCCATGGCGAGGGCCGTGCTTGAAGCTAGAGCACTAGAGCTTGATCTAGAAGTTTGCTATGGTTTGGTTCCTACTTGTCTGGAGATCGGACGGTCTTGGGTTTGCTTGTGTTCTCTCGATTGTAGACGTCTTGGTTGTAGATCTGATAACTTACAGTAATGCTCGGATGACCATGAGATAATCGTTATTTGATGTCTCGCATGCCACATGAGACGTACAAGCTGTGTGAGGTGGACAAGATATGAATGAACAGCCATATAATACACTGCGGCGGCGCGCAAGAATACAGCGGCAATAATGTAGAACAGCAAGCAGGCTTCTGGAGCAGACGAAAAAGGGAAGTGTCTTTCCCCTACGACGGACGATCTCTTCACTTCCTGGCGAAGGTGATCTAGGAGTACAAAAGTCAACATGCATGCTCGATAAAGTAGGAGTCAAGCGGGAACGCACCTTGATCTTGTTCTCGCCGTCGAGCTTGTAGTTGTGCAGCGCCTCCTTCGCGACCGTAGCACTTGCCTCGTCCAAAAACTCCACGAAGGCAATGTCTTTCTTGGTCGGGATGAGACGGACTTCGTACAGATTGGGATATCTGATAGAAAAGCAAGGGAGTATAAGCATTATGCACCCTTGTATGCGCATATAACGACGTACTGAGAGAAAAGGGCCATGAGCTGGTCCTTGCTGACGTTCTCTGGCAGGTTCTGCAGGAAGAGAATCTTGTTGGGCGGGAGGTACTCGTCCGGCATCTGCACGTTTGGCCGCTTGGTCGCGGGAGCCGCCGCACCACCGTCCACTGTACGTACGATGCGATGTCAGAACAGAGTATGATAGAAGGACCAATGGGAGGAGGAAGAGACGCACTCTCTGCAGCCAAACGCTTCTGACGGTACTTCCGCTTGATGGGGTTGGTGTATCGGGTAGCCTCTAAGCCAAAATGAGCGGCGCGATACGAGAACGATAGGAAAGACAGCACACGCACTCTTGTGCTCGATCCTCCTCTGCTTGTGCTCGTCATAGTGTTCTCCATCCAGCCTCTTCACGACGGCGTCCGACCGGGTCTTCGCAAACGAGATTTGCTGCAACGAGCAACACTGTCAGCATACAGCCGCCCATAGTGCGCCTCTCCATAGCCATTGCGCACGTACCATCGGTTTTGAGTAGAGCGGGAACCCCCGGACCTCCTTCAACGCCTTTTTCGCGATCTCCGCGCTCTCGAACGAGACGAACGCCTGGCCGCGCATGCGTAGGTTGCTGTGCGCGACGACGTCGAGCACCTCGCCGTACGACTTGAACAGGCCGCGGAGGGACGCCTTCAGGACCGGGATCTTGATCTTCTCGTTCAGGTTTTGGATGTAGAGCGTCTCGGACGCGAACTCTTCTTGCGGGGGCTGCTGAGGCGCGGCAGCGGCGGCGGGAGCGGCACCTGGGATAACAGGAGCACCGGGGGCAGCAGCAGGGACCATGCCTGGGATCGGGATGGGTGCGCCGGGGACGGGGGCGGGGGCGACGATGTTGGTCTGGACGCCTTGCATGGCGTCGTGCGCGAGAGGAGCAGGTGGTGGTGCAGACATGTCAAGCGTGGACGAGAGAGAGACCAAGAGAAAGCAGGAAGGATAGCAAGAAACGAGAGTTGAGTGCAGTCTTTACGCTTGCAATGGATCATCTCAGCATGCAGAAGCGCCCATACGCACCCATCTGGCATTTGCCGAACTGCCTGCATATGGCAACTCCAGTAGCAGCCGCTTCTGAACTACGAGTCCCTCCAATTGACTACGTCTGGCTCGTACTCTTTATTTGAACCGCTTCTCGACACATCCACCTTCAATAGCCATCGGATAAATTGCTCAACTAACCCCGAGGGAATCAAATTCATTTGCTGCAGGTGGTTCCGTCGGAATCGCCTGAACTTCGGGCCTCAGAAACCCTATTGACTTAGCAGCGAATACGATACGGTAAGGAGGGTAAAGTAACGGTGAATCCATCGTTACAGACGGCTACTACAACGGTATCATCTTACACGATGGGTATGTCAGGTCAACATCTCTAGGCCACCAGGCTGGCCACCAGCGTCATCAACGTCAAACATCATACGACTCCCTCTCATCGTCTATAACGCCAGGCCCTGTCAGACTACGGCTCGGCGTCATAGGCAGTCAGAGCACTCACCCGCTTTGAACGTGACTTTCGTCTTCTTCTGGCGGGGTGGCGCCTTGTAGTCCCGCGTCCCAGGGTACACGGGATGGTTCAGGACGCCGACCCGGGTCGTGTATATTGCGGGTGTAGCGGAACGCTTGGTATCTTCGTCGACGCTCTTCAGCTCGACGTCGTCCTCGATCGCCTCTATCTCGACAATGAGTTCGCCGTTCCGACCGGGCTTCCAGTTGACACGGCTGAGCTCGGTGTTGTTCAGCAGCCAGTGTTCAGAGACCGATAGGCGGGCGGCGAGCGAGCGGATGCTCAGCATCAGGCGGGAGACGGACATTGAGGCCACGCCTAGTAGTAGGCTAGAATAGGCTCTGTAAGCCACAGGACGTTGTACACAATACATGTGTAGAGCTCACTTGGAGTAGATGGCGGGAAGGGTAACCTGTAAATCGGTTCGTCAGTCGGTCGGCGGCTCTCCGTAGACAAGAGGTACGACGTACGAGAGGATTCTTGCCGAGGGAACCAATGGTCGAAAACATCGCAACGGCTATGCGGCGTCAATCTCACGCACTTCCCTTCTTCAACGATGTACTCACCAAAGACATTGAAGTAGAATATCCCGCCGCTACCACGGTTGTTAGATCGCATAATTTCAGAACCGCTGGTTACTCACTCTCTGGCCAGGCGGTCGAGCAAGTGGGACTGCTTCCCCACCCTGCGCATGCGAAGCATCGGCAACGTTGTCGCCAGATACAGGAGCGTGTGCAGGCCCAGGTTCGGAATGAACATCTTCCAAATCTGGCGGGACGGTGGCGCGGTGCAGCCGTCGATCTTGAGGCCGGGCACCGGGATGGGGACGGAGTCGACGTCGTGCCAGATTTTTCCATAGATAGCGAGGGTGATAATCGAGCAGGCGACGAAGCAGCCGACTATGAAGGCGCGGGTGACGAACTCCTTGGAGTAGACGTAGCATATCCGCAGGACGATGATGGCTGAAGGATCTCGGTGTCAGTCTCCGCGCGGCACGAACGCACCCGTGGGTGTACTCGCCTTGGACGATGGCAAGTCCGATGACCGAAAAGAAGAAGTTTGTATGCACAAGACCAATGCAGCTGCGCCGCGAGGCGTTAGTTGAGCTAGAATCACCGAGAAGCTCGTCTCCAGACGTACAACTGCGATCACTCTGTCAGAGGTATGCATACGGTGACAGGGTCATGATCACGTACTTTGATAGACAGATTAGGACCGAACAGAGCTGCGTGGGGAAGAAAGGAGTATCATAACTACGAAGCATTCCCACACCGCGTCACTTAAAGCAACGTACCGTATAAACATAATCTAAAAACATCATTGGTTAGCGTATCGCCTCGCTCAGTAGGCCGAAGTACTACGCACGCTAAGGTGACAAGAGGGAAATAGCGGTTCTGTGGTGCCGACACTGTGAGCTGGGTGTAAGTGGGAAGAACGAGCCAGAGGACATACCAAGAAGAACAATACACGGGATATCGACCAGGGTCCTGGTTTCCAGAAGAATTCGAACTGTGGTTACGACAGTGAGTGGCGACCGAGTGGAAGCGACGTGCTCTGCTATACGCACCTCCTGGTCGAAAGTCAGAAATATATCGTACACCACAGCACATGTCGTGGCAATGCAAAGGTAGCGCGTGCGTTCGAGGCCATCGAGACTTGCTAGCAGCCCCGCGAGCTCATCCTGTAGCGCCGGCGGTAGCGCATCCATTGACGATCATACGAGGACCCCCTTGGGGAGCGGGAAGGAGGTATCGAACGCGGGGCGGAAGAAAGTCGCCGAAGGCTCGCCGCGGCGCTCTTCAAGTACTCCTGGCCCTGGGACACCAATCTGCAGCCTGCCGCCCGGTGGGGTCACTGGAGAGAGTGCATCACTGGCATCAGTGATGTTCGTGAAGCTTTCGGAGATATGTAGGGATGGAATGATACTCACCTTATACACGGAGGGGGTCGGTGGGTGCTTCCATCAGCTGGCGGGCGTGCACTGTGATGTTTTACGGGCCCATTCAGCTGCATGTTCTCAGGCTCCCCGCAGAGGATCCACGGAGCCGTCGTCGCGACCGTCCCTGGACTTCCTGATCGGTCTCGAAGCAAGACTATTGGTCGGCCCCATGACGAACGTTTCGTGATGGGGCAGGCGTGTGTGTGCTCGATAGACGACCGAAAAAGGCGAATTTTAACTTAGAAGTTCGGATGTCCCAACCCACGGCGGCATGACACGGTGGCTTATCGATCCCGCCGCTGAAACATGCACGAACTCTCGTAGACAGCAACCGTTGGCTCTGAATGAACGTCTTTCAGGTCGCGCGTGAAGATGAGACGAGGCACGAAGAAAAGAGCCCGACACCGAAGCTGGGGGCTGGCAGGGACTAGCGTCGGAATCTCGGGATAGAGCCCGGGTGCGATAAGTAGCGCACGCCGCCAACTGACCGCGTCTCGCTCATCCTTGATCCACCCAGCCACAACGCTGGCGCTTGTTCGTTCCTGGTCGCAAAGCTCAACGGATCTGATGCCCATCCTCGGCCTTCATCTTTCATCCGCCGCGAGAGGCCGCGACCTGGGAGTGATCGGCGGCATCCTATGCGTCATATTGTACGTACCCGGTCGTACCGTGTGGTAGATCAGCATACCGGAGCCGTGCCATTTGCACCCGCAAGGCAAGATCGAATACCCAGTGGTTAAACTACAGCCTGCTCGAAGCCAAGCAGCACAGAGGCGACATTGTCGCCAAGGGTCTCGAGGTGGTAACCACTGCGCGATGTGCGGACAGCAAAATAGTCAGAGCTGCGGTCCCGCAGGAGCGACGGGCTCGCTTACCCCTCCATAACAAACAGTGTGGATTTCCCCAAAGATGCAATGATCCTTCCGATACGTGGATAGCAGCGCTGGGTCAGGAGGAAGCCGCCAATTGGGTCTTCCTGATAGGTATCAACTCCCAGACTGCTTCTGTCAGCGCTGTTCGTGCCCGTGTCCCGACGGGCGGTCGGACCTCACCTGACGATGAGATACTCGATCTCGCCGCTCTGCCTGATAAGTTCGGCAGCCTGCTGTAGAGTTTCGCAGTAGGCATCATCTGTGGTGTTCTTTCGTGCGAGTGGGAAGTTGTGGTTGAATCCGAAGCCCGGTCCAGCGCCACGCTCGTCCGCAGAGCCGGTGAAGTCTACGCAGATGTACGTTATGAAGAATCGCCGAGCTGCGGAAGCTGCTCACAAGGGTAGTCGTCCGCCGCATGCAGGGACACGTACAGGACCCTTGGGTCTTCGTAGAATATCTGTTGCGCTATCTCACGAAGAGCTTCATAAATGCAGAGCGGAAGGGAAAGCGTCCACTCACTGCCATTTCCATGGTGGTAGTCGATGTCTAGGATGGCAACATTGCCCCAGCCGCGATGCTGCAGCAGATACTTTGCCGCGATCGCGGCATTATTCAAGAAGCAGTAGCCGCCGCAGAGCCCATCCTGCGCATGGTGACCAGGAGGCCGCCTAGCATCATAGCCGCGATGCTTCTGAGCAGATGTCTGCGAAAAGGACTGTGAACTCACACCAGGGCGAAGGTCCCGCGGTTAGCAGGTGTCGTATGGTCATCAGCCAAGGCTCGAGCAGCCGTCAGTGTAACCTGTGCGGCCGCGATTGCCGCATGGAAAGTATCTGGTGTGGAGGCCACTCTCATTCAGCGAACCCAGCCACGATGCGCGCGCCGAAATCAGCGCCCACAAACGGCGGAAGCTCACTCTCTGTGATAGGGCAACTCAAATCGAAACAATAGATGCCTTTGGGGTTGGCACACATGAGCCCAACAAGCTATACGTAGACAGAACGCCACTCACCAGCTCTTGCAATTGGCGATAACAAGTTCGGGTTGCTCGAAGACGCTGGAGCCCTCAAGCGATGGTGCAGAAAGGTTTCGGGTAAAACGGCGCTCTATGATAGCAGTCACAACGACACCTGGTTGATCTTCTGAGGGCATTGCAAACCTTGTCGCCTCCGTCGGCCACCCAATCGTTATAGATCGTGTTGAGGTGATCAACATAGTCTTCGGTATGTACCGCGATGATGTACGAGAGGATACCGTGAGGCCATTCTTGTTCGGTAGGCAGAAACACGAACGAGCCAATCCCCAGCAGGGTGTTCTTGATGCTCTCTAGACGACTAGGACTCTCGAAGTAGGGCACCAAACGGCCAGACAATATCTCATGCTGAGGGTTATGGCGGAGACACTCTGGGTCATAGAAGACCCTCATGATGTGTCGTCGAGAGCTATCGAGGACCTGGTTTCTGGTTATTGGAGTTTTGAGTGACCCCAGCGGAAGGTTCAGGTGTATGGGACACCAAGCACTGGCACCAGCAATAGCTCATGCGGTACATCATGTCGAGGATAACGATAGCGATTCGCAGGCCCTTGAAGCTTCATTCCCAGGCTCCTCTACACGCGTGACCGGGGGGTCGGAGTTGAGAAAGCGGGATTTTGGTGCGACGTATACTCCGTTGTAGTTTGGTATACTTCACGTCGTAATTCTGGACGCCAAGCGTAAGTTACGTTGGACACTGGCTCTTCAGAGAGGTAGGTGAGCATCATGACAAGCAGGAGAAAGCTGGAGGAGGTCGGATGAATTTGACTGATCACCGGTCACGTGGGAACACTCGAACTCTATCGGCGCTCGTTATTGCGGCCGACTCGGACGGCAGCCAACGTTGACATGGATCACAAGCTGCCTCAAGCTGCTACAGTTCAATCTGTTGCAGCCTGTCAGGCCATTCAGCGCTATTACCGTGGTTCCTGATGCAGGCGGTGCTACGTAAAGCCACTGTACCGCAGCACCATACCCTCAGTGAAACGTCCACGGCTACCAAGTATCGTTGTATAGGAGCAGCCATCGATATCGGAGGTCCCGTCTCCCTCTCATCGACACCTGTGTACTGTTCAACCAACGTGATTCACATAAGCCCTATCTGCAATGTCGAGCAACGATGCGGAAACCGAGTTTTGGGCCCAAGGATCCGCATCCCAGGCGAATATGTTCACAAGCCTGGCTGAGCGAGCAGCCCATATCTTGGAGAAGACTAGAAGAGGTGCGTTGTTGTTTCGACATAGGGTGACTTGATAGACTCAGCAAGATCCAGAAACGTTGGCGTCGCCGACTGGTAGCGCCAGGGAGACGACGCGGCGCCCCTCCAGTAATCCTGGTCGGTATGGGAAGTTCGTCCCCGCACCGGTGGGCAGTAGGTTCATCCCCAATGCCAGCAAAGGCAAACAGCGCGAATCTGCTCCTGACCTCTCCGAGCATGGTGCCATCAGCGACGAAGAGGACTACTTGGACGGTGAGTGCTTTGTTTGAGCGCACAAAGCCCTTTCTAACCACACTTCTCTATATAGTCGAACAACGTACGCGCAGACCCATCTCTGTGAATATGTTGTACGCTGATTTGTATATCGCAGTTCTCGGCACCGAGAGCGACTCCTCAGAAAGGCCATCGCAAGAAAGCTCTTTCGAATCTGTGGCTTACGGGTCCGCTTCTTCAGCGTCCCTGCAATCCAATAGGACTGGTCTTATCTCGGCAAGAAAGAGAACGTTAGATTATGAGGACAGTTTTGTCCCACCAAGGACCGCGAAAGTTCCCTCAAGCAAGGTCATGGGGGTTGCACGCGACGATGCCCACTTACGGCGTGTAACCCCGGCAAGCCCAATACCCTCCGTAACGTCTCCCTCGCGCCTCAGGGCCATCGAAGAAGCTCTGGCATCGTCAAACCCGGCCACACCGAGCCGTCCTCGCCTTTTCAGAGCGGAGCCACCCGAGTCACCAGCTCCATACAGGACGACAGTCGAAACACCGACCATGAATAGAGTCGTCGATGTGTTCGTAAAGTCGGTAGCCGTGGGTGCGTTACCTTTCAACAATGTCTCAACGTCCTGGATATATCTTACTAATTGTTTCGTAGGTACACATGAGACGTCCGCAAATGTTCCCAACGGTGTATACATCGTGGCACACTCCCGCGAGGTACAACGAGTCATGGATGAGAAGCAGATCGCGTGGGGTGTACAATACGAGATAGCCCGCGGAGTTTCCTGCGGCTGGTGGACCTGGCAGGACGTCACGCCGGAGCGCCTGGAGCACCTTCGCGGATCGAACAGAGAGGCCGTCCTGAAGATCCCATCAGTCTTCCCGCGAAGCTCTGGCGGTGGAGGATCACAGTCTGATATGCAACTTTGGTGAGTTTCCAACGTCCTGCAATCGCTGTAACAGGAAGTAATTTGTATCAGGACCGAGCTCGATCGTGAGGATCTGGCAATTGCGGAGGGAAGGTTGCGCGGTCTCGGTCTGCCCGAGCAGCGCGGTCTCAGCATTCAAGGCGATTGGGAGGGTGCAAAGGACTGGTATGGAGGCAAGATCCAGCAAGTTGCTCGAATTGAAGAAGCGCCCGACGGACTCCAACTCGTCCTAGCCGCCATGGAGATGCGGAAATCCACCCGATTTGCGCGACAGCTCGGTTCACGTCGCATCTTGCAGATCTATATTCCACACGGCCTTCAGGCGACCCGCGCTGACGAGCTCAAAGAGTTCCTCACCAAGAAGTTCGTGCTCTGCGGTAGGGTTTTTGTGGCTTTCGGCTCCAAGGAGGGCAAATGGGTTTTGATGGAGACGAAGGAGGATTACGAACGCGGCCCTCGCACACCGGGAGATGACCAGCGGATGTCCTTGGAAGACTTCGTTGCGTGGCATAATCCCATGGCGAAGAACGGGAAACAGGTACGCAAGTGTAGCTCAGCACCTCGATCTCGCTCACGGCGTCATGTGCAGGCGGTCTCAAAATGGGCGACAAGGTTCGATTTGGGACTGTCAACCTCGGTCCCTGTGTTGGTCTTTGAAAGTCGCTACATGCATTACATCGCGGATGACGGTGCGGCTCATATCTTCTTCCCTGGTTCGTCTCTGATAGTGCTGCAAACGCTAGTCGTCAGCAAAGGGAGCAAGCCCTTGACACACGAGATATACACGGACGGGTGCGGTTTCATGAGCGGCTCCGCCCTCTGTGCGATCGGAAAAAGCATGGGCTTCCCGGGTAGGCCTACTGCTGTGCAGGGCCGCATTGGCGGAGCGAAGGGTGTTTGGATGCTGCACCCGCGGGTCCAGGATCCCAACGGTCCGTTCAAGATCTGGACGCGCGAGTCGCAGAATAAGATAATTCTGGACTATATGAACCTCGACCCGGCGCATTGTATCTTCGATCTGGTGGCTCCCCCGCGCGTCGTCCTTCCCAGCCGGCTCAATCGGCTCGCGGTCCTCAACCTGTCGCACAACGGCATCCCGACCTCCATCTTCGAGGAGCTCATGAGAGAGACTTTGTTAGAGCAGGTACGCGCGCTGACGCAGTGGTCGCACCCTCGCGATATGCAGATTCTCTGGGACAAAATCAACAAAATCGGGCACGTCGTTGCGTCCCGTATCCAGCAGTATGCGCTCGGCGCCTCGCGGGCTCTTGGGATATCGGGTCGGATTCGGGAGGATCGCGACGACATACCGTCTGACGAGCCTAGCGACCCTCTCCAAGATCTTATCTCACTGATTGACCGCTCTCAATTCGACGACGAGGAAGTCACGGCCATGCTCGCCGAGATCGAGAGCGCCGGTGCCGTACCTCAGAGGCTGCGAGACCCTTACAGTGGGACGCCGCTGAGCATCCATGGCGCCGTGATGGATTTGCTTCAGGCGGGGTTCCACCCTCTGAAGCTGCCCACTCTCTACGACAAGTTGAAGAAAATCACGAGAGATGTGATCGAAGATGTGATCAACAAGTTCTATGTATCCATCCCCCTATCCGCTGAGGCGTTCATTGTCCCAGGTACGAGATCACCTTCTAACTACGAGATGTAATGAGGCTAAGCTCTGGTTGCGCTCGCCGCCCTCGTTGTAGATCCCTATGGCGTTCTTGAGGAAGGCCAGATTCACTTCAAGTCGACAAGGGAGCTGAAGCCTCCGCTGGAGGACCTGAATCCCAACATCCTACTTGGAGAAGTGCTCGTGCGTCTTAGTTCAGCACGCTTCTGTCCGGTACTCTGTATCTGAGAACCACTCCTACGAATCCAGGTATATCGTAACCCGGTCCGGCTTCCTTCTGACGTGCAGAAGGTGATCTTCGGCTGGCTTGTGCATTGTGGAGGCTGCTAACACGCAATATGCTTACAGGTCACCGCTGTTCAGCACGAGCTTCTCGCAAACTACACAGATGTCATCGTCTTTCCGACGAAGGGGCCTTGTTCGCTCGCAAGCAAACTAGCCGGAGGAGGTACGCATTCATTGTAGTGTAGTCATTGTAGTGTAGTAACTCGTGTATGCTCATATCCCCCTCCTACAGACTATGACGGAGGTAAGGCCCACCCCAGTAGCATTCATATGATGTACAGTCTAACGTCCTTTAGATGTCTGTGTCTGCATATATGACCCGCGGCTCGTGAACGCGTTCGTGACACCCCCACTCTCAACACAGTCCCCGGATTTCTTGGAGATCAACTTCGAGGATCAGAGCAAGATAGAACAGGTCAACGCGGTCGCGGCGGAGATTTTAGCGATGGAGAGTGACCTGGATTCTCGCAGGAAGAGGCTGCAAGGGGCTTTGCTATCAGACCTCTCCAACCCTCCCGTTGGCGCATACTCGGTATTCCACGAGAATGCGGTGTATAAATACGGGTACGACGACCCAGAAACCCAAAGGGTTGCGCATATGTCAGCACCTCGAGTTCAGCGCTTCTAGATTGATGCTGACATTCAACCGTCCAACAGGTTCAACACGATTCTTGATTCGCGGAAGTCCGGCCTACGAGTCAAGGAAGATGTATACCGTGCGGACAAGCGGGTCTATGACAGGAGTCGACCGAGATGTCTCCCATCGAAGGCCCAGACCGATACTATTTCGGTCGCCAATGCGGTTCCCCTTCGACGAGCACCGAACCTACCTCGGTTTGTTCTGGAGGTACTCCAGGAGGTGGGAGAGCAAATGCGCGACGACCTGCTGGCCAGATACGATACGCTTTGCGGAGGTGTTGGATTACACGACAATGACCCTGATCTGCTTTACCCCTACGAGCAAGCTGCCAAGCTCAGTGACCATCCGGTCATTGGTCCACAATTGGGTATTATCAGGAAGCACGTCGAAGATCACATCGTCCAATGGCAGAAAACCGCACGGGAGTCCGGTTCAAGCAGCCCTTCTAGGGCTCGTCGCGCCAAAGGCAAGGCCGCTCGGTCATCTGCGGTATCCGAGAAGAAGCGATGGAGGGATCTTGGACAATCGTTCGCCAACGGCCCACAGCTGCCGCCAGACTCCCCTCTAGTGTTACTCGGGTCCGTCGAAGCGATCCTTGCGTCGTGCGCGTACAAGATGAAGCCGAGGTTCGCGTGGAGCGTCGCGTTCCAGCCGCTCTGCAAGATCAAGGCGACACGGCAAGGCTCCATCGGGATAACCGGCAATTTCGCTGACTCAATGTCCATGTCGTCCTCTGCCGTACGGGTATTCCAGCAAAGCAGGATGGGAATGTATTGAACATTGAAGCAATTGGTTTCTTCCGGCAAATTCCAAGCTCACGCACGCTATACGTTTGGACTCTATGTGTCATCTCATTGGCTCGGACGTATGTTGTTAGTGGAACTTCTCGTGACTACTGTGCTCTACTTGGTTGTCTTGTTGTAAATTAGTATCCATGAGCCGAAAAAGGGTTCAACTTGAAGAACTCAAGATGCCAATCATTCGGGCCGATTTAAGCTGTATGGTTATGGTTGCGGCGTAGCAGATAAGGCGCCGGTACCCAGGACGTTCGGCGCTTAGCCGCTCGCAGACTTGGAAAGCTACTCGTCCTTACGGCCCTGGCCAGTGTCCCTTCGTATCATTCCAATGCTCTAAGCAAGGTGATCTCATGGATGCAGCTCTCGTCGCGTTCACTTTTCATGTTCATGTATACCGAACAGTTGATGCGACGAGCGCTCTACTGAGTCTTTTCCTCAGGCTCCTTGATCTTTGCTGGTTTTCGCCGACCGTCGCCGGCCGGCCGGCGTCAGGTACTTATACAACTCGGAGTACTTAACATCGTCCTTCTCCTCAGAGTGCACGTTGACACCACTCTGTGTTCCTCAAGAGCCGAAACGGTTTGTATCGGCCTACGTGTGAATACTTCGTGTGCTAGTGGGGTTGGGAAGACCGGAGAGGCGCCACACACATTGACTCGGAGGGAGCGTACTACTTCGGCTAGGCAGGAGAAGTTTGACACCTGGCCAGACGACAGGTGCGTATCAGTTGAAGCTATCATTACATGTGTTGTTGTATATGTGGCTTACGCTGTTTTTCCTTAAGTCGGCCGCCCCGCTTAATGTGTTGGCTATTCAAGTTGATATGCCCATCGGGAACTCTGAAGGCGCGTTCCTAATCGCCCAGGGCTAAGCGCGGCCATGCTCTCAGAGACTGTTCCGGCCAACGAAAAACATAAGGGACTATAATCGCTTATTCCCTGCAGGATCCGCGGACGTTTCCAAGGTCCCCGTCATTTCCATAAACAATTGTTGCAGAAATACCTACGTTCGAGTTGGGTCGGCGCCTAGTACAGGGGCTTTCCGAGACTTTCAAGTATGATCTCGCTGGCAAAGATAGCACGAAGTGGGGCGAAAACGAGGTTTCACGTCACTGGTCTGGCCAGTGATACTACCGACAGCCTCCAGGTACGGTATGTAGTGCAGGCCGGCATGGGAAGGTCCGCGTTTCTCCTGATCTTCTAAGTATGGCGTAGACGCCATACACACATGGCAGTGCTTCGTCCCAGATTCCCACTGGAAGTAAGTACCCACGCACCCTCATTCACATGGTTCGTCAAATTCCACGCGCCGTGACTGGCTACTTATCGGCTTATATGCTTTAGTAAGGCGCCCGCACGAAAGCTACACGTCAAAGTCAAAACGCTACCTTGGAGCACAGACGATCCTCCCTATGGGTAACGAGGGACATCATGTGGCCCTATTACAAAGGTTGTAGTCACTCCTCATTGCACGTACAATCAGACTCTGAAATTTCTACTAAATGTGTAGAAAGTCTGGTGCATCGATACGTGCTTGTGAAAACAGCGCTGATAAACGACGGGTCCGACGCTTGTGGCCTTCGAACACTCGCGGCACACTGCGGAGTGTGCGAAGCCGTTTGTCGTAAACCTTATGATGTGTTGTATCAGAAAGGAACGACCTCGCGTGTGTAAGACTCCCCCAGTTGGTACTGTAATGGGGTGCTTCTTCGACTGTGTCGGATCGGTTTTCGGAGCGCATGCTCCTGCCTCATCTGCGCAACATGCGACCCATGCCCCGGTCAGAAGCCCGCGGGTTGAGAGCGTTCTGATCTCCGTGTAAGGTCTTCTGGAGAAGCGGCGCATGAAAGGACCGCTCTGCTACGGTCTAAAAGGCCAGTACAAGCTGCTCTGTAGATACCCAACACACCCACACATGGAGCACTCCTACCTTCTGGTCGGCCCTCTCCTGCTCGCGGCATACGGGTGGTACGCAAAGCGTCCCCAGGTAGCGTCAATCGTGCTGCCCCAACGTCTGCATGGCTCATCCCCCTCAATCCCAGATCCCCGAAGACCGCCTACCTCCCATCGTCGAAATACCGGTAATGCCATATTATCCTCTTCTGTGATAGATTCTGACCCCTCCTGTCAGCCCGAAGACATATTCAGCCGTCCAAGAGAGGCGTATGGTGAAGCCTTGAGGACGTACGGGCCCGTTATAGGTGTCCGGCGTAAAGGCAACGTAAGTCGATAAGCCTGGCCGCGCCTGTTCCACGATTTCTGATGTCCCACGTAGCTGGAATACGTCGTCAATCATGAATACGCACGATACGTTCTGACGTGCGATCGCCTATTCAGCTTCGAGCAAGGTTCTGCAGCGGTACGCCGTCCGTTCCATCCTCTGACCGGGGGTCTGCTCACTATCTGCTAATCTTAGATCATGAATCTCCAACCAATCATGGCGCTCACGGAGGGTACCTTGTTCCGTGACCTGCAAGACTTTGTCAGAGACGGCATCGTGGCCCGCATCGACGAAATTGTCTACAGGAGTGAGTCCTTCCTCTGGTCCGAAACTGTGGGAGACGACGAATAACCGTGGGATTCCCTCCAGTCTGGCCCTTGTTCCAGAGGGATGCGAAGAGCTTCGTCGAGCTTGCCGCTGAAGGAATCAAGTCTGGGCGGCATCCCAGCTGCTTCGACCACTTCCGCGGGACCATTGCCGAGACGACGCTTATTCTTCTGTTGGGACAGGTATTTCCACACTGCCCACGTCCCTGCCTCCCGCTACGTGCTGACCCGTGCGCCTCGGCCATAGGATTATGTCAACCATCGGAACCTAGAGATCGTCGAAGAGGTCTCTAACGGCATGGCGGAGCTCACGGGCCAATACCAGAACTTCTCCCTCATCGGGAAGTACCTCCCGATTCTCTGGATCGTATACACTTGGTGAGTGCGTTCCCAGGTTTCTATCTCCGATAGACGTTTGACTTCTTTGATGCAGGATCAAGGTCATGCTCATCAGCATACCGTTCGGCTTTCTGCGAACCTACGGCCCTATGGTCTGGAAGGACATCGATCGGTACCAGAAGATGGCCACATCCGGGAACCTCTCGCCGAAGGACGAGGTATCTTTGTGGCGCTCCTCGGGACTCACTACTTCGCGCTTACACATGTCTCCCATATAGCCGAGGAATGTCCTGTTTCTTATTGTGAAGACATACGCCCCGCAAAATGGCGGAAGAATCGGGTTTTTCCGCCGCCTTTACATTGCTATCTTGCTGCTCTGGTCAGTAGCCCCTCTATATCGCACGCATCTCCGCTCACCGCACTTCGCAGTCTGATTTTCGCCGCAGTTCACACTACGTGAGCACCCCTTTGATTTCTGACGGATTCCCGTGCTGATCACCTCGTGCAACGCAGTACGGTCGTTTCGCAATGGGTGCTGTACCAGCTCGCTGTGCGACCAGAATATCTCGGTCCGCTTCGCGAGGAGCTTTCACGTGTCCTAGAGGAGGATGAAGACGGCTCCATGCGCCTGACTGCCGCGTCCCTCCGCGAGGCACGATTGCTCGACTCGTTCATTCGGGAAGTGATGCGGCTCAAGGGCGATACCATCTCGACCATGCGGTACACCACTTGCGATGTGCCGTTGGGTAACGTCATAATCCCCAAGGGTGCGTGTATTCCTGTGCCTCGGCTACTCCATGCGAGTCTTCGTAATGCCGAGGATATTCTGTTCCATGTGAGGTCCGGCGCAGGTGGCTGACTGACACTTACTAGGGCATTTCGTCACTCCCATGTCCACGACGGTGCATGAGAACCCGGAGGTCTTTGGGGAAGACTCGCGCGAATTCAATGGGTTCCAGTGGGCGGAGCAGAACAAGGAGGCGGTCATGACTGGACCCGCCCACATCGTCTTTGGATTGGGCCGCTTCGCCTGCCCCGGCCGCGTCCTCGCGATAAACGGTCCGTCGTCTATCGATCAAAATAGGGGCTTGCGCCGCTTAACTCACGCCCCCGCGCCTTGCATGGCATGACTTCACCACGCACAGAGATCAAGCTCATTGTCTTCTCACTCATTGCCCGCGCGACGCCCACGCTGCTCGAGGGCAAGTTCGAGGTCGCCGACCCCCTGAACACGGTACGTCCGATTGGTCGGTTTGGGGTGATGTCGCACACGGTACCTAATGCCGATCTCCGTCCGCCGCAGGTCACCCAGCCGCCAAAGGGCACGCTCGTCCTGAACCCGCTAGAGAAACCTTACCTCTAGTCTAACACTACGAAGCTGTCAAGTAGGCATCTCATGGACGACGAGTTCCACACAGGCACCACTACCCTCTTAGCCAGACTTGCGGTATGCATAGGCGACCCAGATCGACGCTCCCATACAAGCTGAAGGAGAACCAGCGCTCGCAGGACGGGAGCCCGACGCCACCTCCCACCTCCCACCTACCCCATTATCCTCTCACATCATCTCACATCACAAGGTATCCATCTATCTATTCCATCCACGACCCTTTCACGCACAGTCCTGTCGTAACACGTACTACCGGGAGCGGTAGTCTCGCTGTTGTATTATCTATGTAGAATGTGCCCCGTTCCGAATGCCACGGCGATTCCCATGACCTCTCGCTTCGCTCGCCCGGGTGGCCCGGCGAAGGTCGACGCCAAGGGCCAGGCTTCGCCGGGAAGGAATCAGGGGTAGCACCGCTCAAAATCAGCAGAGGCAGTCCGAGAGCGAGGAGCGGCGGGCCTCGGGGCAGCGTGCGCTTGGGAGGCCAGGGTGATTGCCCATTATTACCCTGTGCGAATCCGCGTGCAAGCGCGCGAGGACAAGATGTGCCGCACCGCGCGCCTTCTGATCGCACGGGTGAGATCCAGATTCACAAATGCGCAAAACGGATCTAGGCCGTCGCGAGTAGTGGCTGTCGCTTCTCTGTCGTCCTCGTACTCATTACTAAGTATAGGTAGGGTTACGATTCAGAAGCATTTTTAAGACGTGCAGAGGGAAGGCAAGGAATTCAAGGGTGCAATCCATCCAGATGGTATATTATGGGATCCGTATAGCTAGTCCATGACAGGAGTTACACAGCAAAGAGCGTGAGCCGCGACAGCGAATATTATACTAAGCACATGAGCAAATGATATCAATGAGTGCGATCTATACGTATGAGCGGGACGTGAGACCCAGTTGCGACGGGTGTCCGACGTCCGTTCATCGCACCGCAGTACAAGACAAGACGTGAACAAGGAGCGTGATCCATGTGACGGTATATCGAGCATTTTCTCAACAGATTCCGACCGACCGAAGACCCAAGAGGCAAAAGAAAAACACGCACAGCAAGCATGACGATGTGACGACGACGAGGGAGATACGACGGATTGGAGCTTAAGCACGTTTGTACGCCTGCAGCAATCAAAGTCGGGGAATCAAAGGTGCTCAGTCAGTCAGGCCGGCGGAACGCCGTTACGGAACGCACCTTGTTGATACGGCGTCGCTTGAGCCTCTTTTCGAGATAGTGCATCATGCCCTTGAAGTCGTTCCACATGAAGAGCACGATGACGACGACCATCACCGGTATGGCAATCTCCCAGAAGCTGCGTCGGGCGCCGAACACCGTGAGTACGGACGTGGATCAAGAGCGATGACAAGGCGGCGACTCACAGGGCATCGCTGTGCAGGTCTACCGACCACATGGAATGGAAGTTCATCCCCTACCAGGCGGTCGCAGTCAGCATAACCGTTTTGGCAAAGGCCCGTCATCGATAAGCCCGACTCGCTCGCGATGAGGGCCCTTAGGGAAAGGCGCGGCATACGTACAAAGTACCCCGTGAGCAACGTCAACGGCAAGAAGATAATCGTCGCGAGCGTGAGCCGGCGCCTGGAGCAGAGTGCCGACCGTTAGCCGCCAGCCTTCTCGAATTCGCGCACACACGCCGCCCCCTGCCCTGCAGCTCTGCGCGTCCTGTTGCAGCGAACGGGCATCTCCGCTGCCCGTTAGTCGAGCCAAGCCTCCCGACCGGGCGAAGGCGAAGGGCAACGGCGACTTGGGAGCGGAGGCAGGAAGAGTACAGGGGTTTGGCGGTAGAGCGGCGCATGCGGGGAGTCTGGACTGGGACTTACATCGTCTCGTTCATGTCATAGGACGCCATCTGCAGCCAAGGTGAATGTGTGGGTAAGGCACGGTGCCATTTGCTGCTGACAGCCGGCGGGGCGTGAGAAGAGCACGTACGTTAAACGTATAGTTTATGAGGTTCTCCGTGATGCCTGCGATCATGTCGAGGCTTGTCAGGATGTACTCCATGTGATCATGGACGTCCGCCTGCGAGCACAGTCAGTGCAACCGCATTCGATGAGGAAGGTGGGTGCGTTACCAGGTAGATCTTGGACTTGTGGCTCATGTACCCCTCAATCTTCAGGCTGGGATCCGGGTTCTCCTTCAGCGCCATGACGCGGTCAACGTCGTACCGGCGGAGTCCATAGATGACGGTCTTGATGGGCTCGAGCGTACGTTTGTGGAGAATGAGGTCGCCCTGCAAGATATGCACTAGGGTGCAGTATGAACACCGGTAATAGCTACAGTTCTGTGTCAGTTTGACTCACACCGGCGGACAGTCTTCATGCTCGGCTTCAATAGCACGGCCTGTTCGATCTTCAGGATCTTGCCCTGGTACTCGTCGACAACCTCCAGTGCCTGGTCCACGACTAGGTTCACATGCTGTGAGTGCCGCGTCATGATCGACGTCCGCTGGTCGAATACTCACCGAGGTCTATTAACGACTGGACGAGCAGCGAAGGGTCCGCAGTCGTCCGTAAACCCGTATCGCGCTGCCGCAAGCGTTCTGTGATCGGCGCCGTAAAGTTGAGGGTGTTGTCTATTCATGGACGTGCAAAGTTAGTGCCCTCCACTTGAGACCTTGTCTCACAAGCGGCCGTTGCAGCAGTACACACCTTTATGGATTGAAATAACCGTGCCGTCTCTGAACAGGAATAGGCACATCGGCGCAATCTTGACGTTCACTCGGTCGCCCCCCTTGAGTTCCTTGAGCAACTTCCTATTGCGTGCGTTCTTCTTCGCCTTGGTCTCGTCTATGCCCGCAAACCGACCCTGGGCTGGGGGCGGGCTCTCAATGTCGGGCTGGCCGAACCGCCGGCGCATGGTACTGTCGCCGCGCTTGGTCGAAAACCGGGAAGCGCTCGCACTGCCATACATGGTTTTGTCGTCGTCCGCGTACACCTCCGTGCTCCTGCCTCCCTTTCCATACTGGAACTCTGAGTCGGTGTCTATCTCGTCGTCATCGTCGTCACCCATGGGCGCTGGGGACTCGGAGCGGGGAAGGTGCGAAATGGATGGTTGTGTACCCTCCTCCTCATTCGAGAGCGTATGGCACAAGACGCGCAGGAAGAGATGTTGCGGGTAGTAGTCGGCCTTCGAGCGCGCGTGCCCACGTTGGTGCAGCACGTCCTCCAGCGCCAATGGATGCATGTCTGCAAACCGAAGTTAAGCGTCCATAGAAGAGACAATGCTGCCATAGGAACCACTGCGGAGGACCGCAAAACATACCATATTTGAGCGCCAGTGCGCTAATAACATCCCAGCTAATCCCACCAACGTTGATCCAGCGGACTCTGACCCAGGGCTCCCGGCGGCTTGCGTTACTGTCTGCGAGGAGTCGAATGAACTCCGCATTCGTCATGCGCCCGAAGCTTGTCCGCATCGTCGAGTAGTCGTTGACCTCAATCAAGCATTGCTGCCGAATGTGCCCGTAATTCAAGAATGCGGACGCTCGGCGGGGATCAACACCGGGCTCTGCACCAATGCCGCGGCGTGTCATCAGGGAAGACGTGCGCCGCATGGCCATAACCTTGCGTACGGTCGAACGGAACCTTTCGGTAGGTGTCATGAAGGAGGGTCTCTGGGCAGGCGGCGCCCCGCTGGGCGATGTCGGTAGTGGTTCTCGGAGTGTTTGCTGCTCTGAAGTAGACATGATAGCTGGAGTCGACTGAATGTTGGTACTCTCTATGGCTGGGCGCGTAGCCGTGTAACGTTCTGCATGTGTTCCATCGTAGACGGGAGAGCCAGCGTCGTCCTCGAGGTCCGGCGTGAGCGAGCGGCCGTCAGAATCGCTGAAGCTGTTCTCGCGTGGCATGATGGTAGTCGGCGTCTGGGTCGCGACAGCGAAGCCGTTCTGTGTCAAGCTTCCTCAGAAACCCAAGCCAAAGAAACAGAAGAAGAGAGAGAGAGAAAGGAAAAGAGAGCGGGTGGGTAGATGAGGGTATCTGAAGCGGTGCTGATGTGGAGGAGCTGGATCGCGAGCGGGGCATGCTGCACGTCGCCATCACATTCCCCGCCGGCGCCTGTGGATGCGGTCCCTATAATTGGTCACCGAGTTCGCCGTAGCGCCCTGCAATGCTCCAGGGCCCCACCGCGTTGCATCCTGAGTCTCAGGCTGTCCGCAAACCTCGAGCATCGGTGTTCTTGGACGATTCACCGAGAGCATTCCGTGCTCTTGTGCAGGACAGGTTCGTCCTGAAAGCAGAGGCAAGCCTGTGCAGCGCACTGCCTTTAGTGGCAAGCATTCGTTATGGACGTGTTATCGTGCCGGCGCTGCAGGGCTCCTCGCAAACGACGAGTGGCCGACGGCGAGCAACCATCTCCCGCAAGAATCGTTTGAAATTTGTAAGCCTTGGTCATTTCATATGGTTCCTCCATTGGCGAGCCGCAATGACCGTCCTGGCCTAGATCAAAGGTAAGTCGCGATAGCTCTTCCAGGCCGGCTCACTGAATGTTGGGTGGTAGTGGTGCGAGGAAGTAACGTTTAACGAGTTGAATGGATGGGGCGAGTATACATACATGCGCCCATAGACTCAAACAAGCAGACGATCGCCAAGCATCCGAGAGAACCCGGAGCGGACTTGGTCAGCTCGGCATCCATCGCGACGCGTCGAGGGCGTGATCGCGTACACACGTGATCGCGTCGTCCACCACGGCGCGCCTCCTGAGGCTGAGGCTGCAGCTGGCGAGGGCACGCGTCTCCAGCCGACGTCCAACGCTACCTCTTACCGCTGTCGCCATGCACGATGATTGCACTCGAGGAGTCGACGACATCGCAACGGCGCACGGTCCTGCGCAGCCCCGACTACGCAAGTACTAGTACGTCCCGTGCCTGTTGCTTTTGATTGATACCTGGGACCCTGGCAGCCACTGTCTTCTATGGCGTCGACGATGCCTGATATTCTCGCACAGTCTCGCACGCGAGGCAGCAACGCACGCCTCGATATCTCAGTCTGTATCCGTGACTCTGGTGAGGCCCTCTCATAGGCCGTCGTCGATCCGGCGGGCGACCAGTCCGGAGAGACGAGTCAGTTGCCCACTGCGCCTTGATGTCACTCAAATTCGCTCCCGCGTAAGCAAGCATATTGCATCCGCATGGGTCCTTGGCACACTCAGGCTACATACAGGTAGGGATACGCTGCCCTGGGGACGAGTGCAGGGGACGTGGGTACGCGCCCACTGTGGGCATTCAATCCTCTCTTTTTCTTCTTCCTTTTCTCTCTTCCACTTTCTACCACTGTCTTTCTTAGACTCTTTACGTCCCCGCGACCTGCGACCGACCCTGGCTGGACCTTCGCATTTGGCACTAGCTTGCCCGCTCGCTGGATGTCAGGCCGGTCCGACGCTCTCGAGCCATGCTCTCCTTCATACACCTCCGTACATTCACTCGGCCGATACCCCTTCTTACTCTCACTTTCACTCTCGGTCGAGCGCTCTCGGTCCTCTTATTGCTCCTGTCTCACCTCCCGTTAGGCGAGGCGTCTACAATTACTCCTCGCAGCAGCGCCGCCGTTAACCGAACAATCGACGATGAGCTTGGGGACAGCGTTACCGGGCTCCAGCCCATCTACTCGCCCCAAGCAGACTGGAACCAGGGCGCGACGTGCACGACGTGCCACATCGGCACAGGGCTTATCGACCCGACGCGTGTTTTTGGCGGTACCTGGCACGACTCGACAACATACCCGGACGACCCGCCCCACACGGTCGCCGCGACGTTCACGGGCACCGCGGTATATGTGTTCAACATCGTCGTGAACGCGGTGCCTGACACCGCGACGCTCACGAACCTCACGTTCTTCCTCGACGGCGAGCGTGCAGGCGAGTTTGTCCATGAACCTGACGGCAGCTCGGACGTGTCGTACAACGTCCCTGTGTTCACGACCGCGGGCCTCGCGAACGTCCCGCACACGCTCCTCATCCAGATGAACGCTCCGAACATCACGAACGTCCTCTTCGACTACATCGTCTACACTGCCGAAGAGGAGGACGATACAACGACGGTCACGTCTCTGCTCGCACTCGAGACAGCTTCTCCGGACTCGTCTCCTACCCACTTCCGCGGCGGACACCATGGCTCGCATCTGCCCGTCGGAGCTATCGTCGGCGGGATACTCGGCGGACTCGCGATCGTCGCCTTGGTCATCGCTGCGATCCTCTACTTCCGCAAAAGACCGCAGCGTAGACAAGGCAAACCCCTGGGAGACGACATGGAGAAGCAGCTGCGCGATAATAGAGAGGGTTCTCCCTCCCCATTTACAAAGCGCGATCCTGGGCCACTCCAGCTATCACCATCTGCGTCCGTGATTGAGATCAGCACGGCGCACATCCACGCAGAGCCGGTGCCTGTTCTAAGCCCGGGTGTCTCGTCCGAAGGTGAGTTCGACCACGAATGTTCGCCATGGATACCGGACGCTGAACATCCTTCGCACGAACAGAATCCTCGCAATCGCAATGGTCCGATATACCACCACCGCTCCCACCCAAAAACGACGCGGCAGCAGTAGCGTCCGCGAAGCGTGCACAACGACACGCCGAGCTGGCCTACCAGATCAAGGCGCTCGAGAGGGAGATGCGCGGGCTGCAGACCGATCGGAACTCAGAAGCTGAATCCCCCACGGTGGAGTCTCCAACGACGAGAATAGCCTCCATGGCGCCGGGCCGGATGCCAAGGGCAGCGCTGCAGAAGGAGATAACCACCCTGCGGGACGAAGTGGCGAATCTGCGGAGGCAGCTGGAGACGGAGCGTAGGGCGGTGGACTTCGCTTCGGCAGAGGAGCCTCCGCGGTACGAGGGTCCTGCGGAAGGAGGGCGAGCCTGAACAATGTAGGTGTTCGGTGAACTCGGAACAGCAAGGATGTCTTGGATACTCTGGACAACTATACCTCAGCGCCGCCTATAGTCAACTTCGATATCAAGCCTCTCTTACTTGTATTACCCGGTCTTGTCCGTTCTCCCTCCCGGTGTGTTCCTCTCCTGGTGTGTTTCTCCTCGCTTTCAGGCAGGTCGTGTCTTGGTGTCTTGTACTATATTGAAGGACTGATCGCATAGCCTTCTGTCGTTCGTTTGTAGCTGGCGTATACAGTAGAACGTGAAGCGTTGATTGAGGGATTCGTATATCCCGACGGAACGTGAAGGACTCACCTGTACTCAAGACGGGCGGTGTTGGTGCTTTCATTGCTCCACCAGGATCCAGCTTGTCCCGCATCCAGCCCAAATTTTGACAATCTCTCCTGCTTGATTCCCTGTCGAAGGCCAAATCTTGACCGGAACATCAACATCCTCAGTGCCGCCGATGCCCAGGTTGCCGTGCTCGTTCCAACCCCAGCCCCACACTTCCCTTACGGACTCCCCATCTTGTTCAGCACGCTCGACGACGCACAGGACATGTTCACTCCCGCACGTCATGTCCACGATGTGCCCAGGTCGCGGCTCGAACGGGAACTGCACTGGCGCGAGAGTTCCTTGCCGCCCCGCCCCGCTCAGGCCGCGTCCAAGCTGGGAATGAGTATCACTCCCGGTGGCGACGACCTCGCCTGTGCGCAAGAGCGCATATGTACCGTTCCAGGTGCAGCCGACGCACTCCACGTCGCGCAACGCCTCGAGCCCATTGAGCTGGTCTTTCCGGTTGGAGCCCAGCGCATGTAGAGTTGAAGAGGAGAGAAGGATGACTGTATGCTGGTTGCCCAACGCTATATGGGTGATTTTATCAAGACTGGGGGCGGAAATGAGGCAGGGAGCGGGTATGAAAGAGAGGGGTCGCCCGGTGCGGTCTTGTATATGCCCAAGCTGACCATGGCGCGCGGTGCCCCACCCGGCAATGTAGGACTGAGTCAGACTATCCGGGCCACTCGTGCGGAAATGCGCGACGGTATGGTGAGGACCCGCGCGGAGGGCGGTGACAGTGAGGGCCTCCTGTGCGTTCTGGGAGGGGACGAGCTCGCGTAGACGCACTACATGGACAACATGTTCTGAGCTTGGCCGTGAAGCTTTCTGACGTCGTGTCCCGCCTATTCCCAAGTTCCCGAAGTCATCCGCGCCCATCGAGAGGAGGACGTCGTCCCGCCCTGGGCAAGACACCACCACATAAGAAGTCTCCCAGCCTGCAGCGATGAGGCGCACCGTGTACCCATCCAGTCGCGTCCCATCCGGAGACTCTATTTGATGCAAGTTGAGGTGGAGTGGTTTGAATACGGCTGTCGCGCTCGAGGATTCACTAGCTTGAGCAATATCCAAGCAGTAGGAGGGCCCGAGCTGGCCCCGTGAGCCATCGCCGCATCCCCAGACCTCCCTATTGCCATTTTCCTTCCGCAGGAGAGCTAAGGTATGGTTCGCACCGCACGCGATGTGGTCCACAGCTACGACATTGGCAGGGAGTGCGCCTGGCGTAGTACCCGAGAAGACACAAGGCGAGAAGTGGTGAGCATCGTCGATGTTGCCAGTAGCGAGCTGTCCGCGAGCATTTGAGCCGGCAGAGTAGAGATTGAGCGACGGCATAGAGTGTTTTTCTACAATTGAACAGATAGCGAGCTCGACAGAAACGTGAGGGTACTGGTTGTGGTCAAAGTCGCGACGGTGAGCTCGCGTGCCGATTGCTGGACCGGTGCCGGCGATCGAGATTCATCGACTTTCCCAATGACGTTCAAGTTCACCGGTCCTCACGCGGTGGACATTGTTGTCCGTAACATCGACTCGCAACTTTCCTTCGTACCACTACGTGCACCAAGTGCAGCATATAGTCATCGTCCTCAGCGACAGAACACCAGACATCATGACCTCTGCACCACGCTGGGTTGAAGCCATCAACAAGGCGCTCAGCCACCCAGACAACAAGGGCAAGATAAGTGAGTATACGGATGATATACCCTGCTCTCTCGGAGTACATTGCTGACTACTTTCATCAGTTTACCAAGTCGCGACAGTCGACGCGAGCAATACACCGCATGCGCGTTCGCAGGTGCATCGCGCCTTCATGAACCCCGAGGGCCGCCCAGAGCTTCCCCTCCTCGTCACTTCGACCGATGTGCGTACTCCTAAGGTCGCGCAGCTCCGCGCCAACCAGCGCGTTGAGCTCGCATGGTGGATGGAAGGCTCTCAGGACCAATTCCGCCTCTCCGGCTTCGCGCACATTTATCCCTCCCCCGTTGCACCCGGAGACGCGTGCCGCGCTACGCCTATCCCCGAAGAGGCGTCTGGACTAAAAGCGCTTGAGTCGACTGGTTTCGACTGGGAGGCCAAGCGTCTGGAGATCTTCAACAAGATGAGTCCTGGCATGCGAGCGAGCTGGTGCGTCCCACACGCGCCGGGATCCAAGCTCGAGAGTTACGAGGAGCAGAAGAAGTGGCCACAGGAGGTACCCTTGGAGCCGCAGAACGACGAAGACAAGAAAAACCTGGAGACAGCCAAGAGCAACTTCGCGCTAATGCTAATCGAGCCAGTGGCGGTGGACTGGGTTGAGCTGGGCATTCAGCCCAACCGCCGTACGGTCTTCACCCGGGACGGAGAGAAGTGGACCGAGCAGCTCGCGATACCCTGATTACTCCGGAAAGTACCCTCAAAGGCTCGGGAGACGCGACAATCACGAATCAAGTGTAACAGCATGGATTGTAGCATATAACGAGTGTATCATGGAAGGAGCGTAATGGATGTCGGCATGGGATCCTGGTATATGCATTGGACATACGACTTCCGTCACACAGTCCACTTCTGCCCCCGTCCGCGCCCTTCCCCTTCTCCCTCTCCAACCTGATCCTCCTTGATGAGCTTCATGAACACGCTCTCCAAGCTAGCCTGCTCAACCGCGTACTCGCGCACGCCGCTTTCCGCGAGGATGCCAAACAGATCCGCGAGGGTCATGCCAGCCTTATCTTTGCCAGACGAGATGGGAACCTCGAAGCGCGTCGCGACGTCGTCCGCCATGCGCGCGCCGGGGATCCGCGCCATGATCTGTTGGGCGCGGACTACATCCTCACGGGTGCGGCACGGGAAGTGAACCAGGTATGTCGCGTAGCGCTCGACGAGCGACTCGGTCGTGCCAACTGCCAGCATGCGCTTTGAGAGAATTCCGACCTTGTTCGCGAGGGTAGAGGCTTCCTCCATGGAATCTGTGGGGAATGGCCATAAACATCGATGATGATTAGCAGTGAACAAGATGCTTACGGGTCGTGATGACGATCGCCTTTCCGACTGCGACGTGCTTCAAGGTGCCCCACATGTCGCGCTTCATCTTCGCGTCTATGCCCGTCGAGAACTCGTCAATCAGGATCACCGACGGGTTCCCTGCAATTCGCGCATGAGCATACCATGATATGAAAGGTTGAATCAGCTACATACCGATGAGAGCGATCGCCAACGCCAGCTTCCGCTGGTTCCCACCGGATAATTGACTGGCAAGCCGATCCGCATACTGCAACAAACCCGTCGCGTGCATCACAACGTCCAGATTCCGCTGCACCTCCTCTCCGCGACGCAGCCCTTTAAGCCGCGCATATATGTAGAGGTGCTCGCGCACGGTCAGCTGGGTGTCAATCGCCGTGAACTGGGGGCACACGCCCAGGAAGCGCCGTGCGGCCTGCGTGTGGCGGACGATAGAGTGCCCGTTGATGAGGACGTCTCCGCGGTCAGGACGGAGGTCGCCACCTACAAAGAGAGATGACACCATGAGTTTGGAGTTCATGTGTCAGCGTACGAAGTTAGCGATGGCTTACGGATTATGTTGAACGTCGTTGTCTTCCCCGCGCCGTTGGGACCCAGGAGCGCGAAGATCGTGTTCTGCGGCACGCCGAAGCTGACACTATCGACGACCGTGTTCGAGCCGAACGTTTTGGAGACATTCAGGACGCGAAGCGCGTCGCCCGAGCGGCCCACCTCCTCCATCTCCTTCGACACATCCGCGCGCAGGCGAGTCAGGGGCACCGTAGATGGTGTGCGCCGCAGTGTGTGGCGGGAGGGGAGCTTAGGCTTCCATGCGGCTCCAGAGTCGACCCAAACGAGGATGAGGAAGAGCAGGATGCCTTGAACGATGAGGTAGAGAATGGGACCGCCGAAGCGCGTGATCGATCCTAGGCCGGCAGTGTCCACGTCTTCGCTGCCTTTGCATAGGAGGGTGAACAGATTGACAGAAACAAAGGCCGCACGTGCCTGGCCGCCACGTTTGAGCATCATACAGCAGGATCCAAGTTTCATAGGACTTACGACGTTGAGCACAGGTGAAAGAGGGGCAACCGTGAAGTCTGTATGGCAGATGACTTTAGGATACAGCAAGCCGCGGGCCGAGATATCGACAACATACGGATGATATTCGTATCCCGGGTGATATGAGAGACCGCGGGGTACGTGAACGCTATCATGTATCCAGCAATGTACAGCTGGAGAGGAGTGAGTGCCATAATGCCGTGAAAGGGATACTGTACTCACCCCCACCACAATGATTTGGTAAATAGCCATAGACCCAAATGCCACCAGCGGCGAGGCGATCACAACCGAGAAGCAATAGGCGAACAGAGTCCCTGTGAAACCATATAGAACCATGATGAACCACTACAGGGAGGTGAGCGTTGTCTCCCTCGTTAGTCGCATTTAACTCGAGGACTCACGAGAAACCCGAGTCCACGGAACAGGGTGGATGTCGCTGCGAAGACGATGACAAGAACAGTAGCAGCCACAATGGCGATGATCGAGTCGAACATGATGTGCCCGAGCCAGAGACCGGCAGGATTAGACAGTCCGTTCGAGAATTGCATCGCCTGTACGGACGACCTCCTTTCCTGGGCGACATACAACGTGAAGAATGCCGGGAAAATACCCTAGACACTCATTCAGCAACTCCTCTCACGTTAACAGTGATAATCTTACCATCACAGCCGCGAAAATGCCAGCCCACTTCAGAGGGATGAGGTTTCCAGCGCTGATCTCCGGGAAAGACCCATACATGGGCGCGATGAGCTTCGGACTTGTGAGCGCCTTGCCAGTATCGTTCAGAGCCTTGTTATACAAGATATTGGAGACGGTGTTCAGGAAGAATAGGCCTGGGGTAGAGACTTGGGCATTCCACGCGAACAGAGACCTCCCTGATGCCAGGTCGACCGAAATACCCCCGAAGAAGAGGGATTGGAACTTCTGCTCGATAGTGCTGATGAAGGTCGCATTGTCCGGGATGTCCTCGATGATGTCTTGGATCCTGCTGAAAGTTGCGTTGCCTAGAGTCTGGAGAATGCCTGGAGGTGAGGCCAAGACGTCCGCTCCTTCGAAGCCCGGGATGACGAACTGCAGCGCGTCTCCGATGTACTCCTGGTTCAGAGGCAACTCCTTGGTGGTGACAAGGCAAGCCTGGCCGTTCTTTGGGACGAAGTGCAAAGGCAAGCAGGACGCGACGAGGACCACGAACAAAGCAAGGAGAGGGGTGAAGAAGCTCCGACGGGCGATGAGTAGGCGCTTGTGGAAGATAGTAAACGCCTGCGAAAGCATCGACGGTTGATTGCCAGTGGACAGCTCCAGAGCAGTCGCAGCCTGTGTCCGCGGAAGGTCGGGTACAGCAGCTATGGGATCGTCGACCTTCTTAGCGTCAGCAGGATCACGCTCGGCGTCATTGATCAAGTCCAGGAAGATATCTTCGATCGAGGCACCAGAGACGGAGTAGGATGCGATCTGCAAGGAGTCTCGGTAGCGCTCTACGAGCTGCAGCACCCGCTGAACGATACCTGGATCGCCGGTCTTCAAGTGATACGTGACTTCGTCTGCCGCGCCAGGGACAGTATAGTTGGCTTGCGGTGCCTCGCGACATACGAGACTGAGAAGGTGTGCTGGATCCGGCAACCGAGCCTTGCTCGAGGACGCAGCATAGACGACCTTCAGGGTGTAGCCATCGCCAAGGCTGGTCTTCAACGCTACAGGATTACCATGCGCGACCAACCGACCAGGGGCGGCGAGAACGGCGATATCGTCAGCGAGCAAGTCCGCCTCATCCAGGAACTACACAACACGCGGTTGAGCATACTATCAAAAGGCCGAAGTGACGCTATGTGTACGTACGTGTGTCGTGAAGACGATCGTCCGGTCGTTCCGCACCGCGGTGAGCGTCTTCCAGATTGCACGGCGCGACAGAGGATCGACGCCAGAAGTGCACTAGAGATATCATCAGTGTCTAATATCACACAGCACACCGGATGCTGACCTCGTCGACAAGGACAACTACAACATGATTGTCATGAGTCATGGATCGGGAATGGATATAGAAGCGACGGAGACATACTTTGCGAGCCGCCCACAAGACCAATAGCAAGCTGGAGCTTCCGCTTCTGACCGCCACTGAGGGATCCGGAGTTGAAGTGCACCTTGTCTCCCAGGTCGCAGTCTCCCAAGAGCCGAACTACGTCTTCATCTCCCACTGCGGGTTCAGCCCGTGGTTTGATGGCCTTCCACAAACGCAGCGTCTGATAGCATGTAAGCTCGGAGAAGAGCACATTCTTTTGCGGTACCAGGCCGATGCTTCCCCGAGGGGGTCGCTCGAGGCCTCCTTCGAATACGACAGTGCCTCTCGTACGGCCCATCAGACCACCAAGGACCGACATCACGGTAGACTTTCCAGCACTGGGGGACAGACGCATGAGTGATGAAGACTCCTGGGGGAGCGTAAAAGCATACCCATTGGGACCCAAAAGTACGAAGATACCGTTCTTTGGGATATCGAGGCTCAGGTCAGAGATCGCGGTCACGAGACGTTCCTTCCTCTTGAACACCAATGGGCGAAAGTCTTTGCCCAGATTGCGGATGGAGATAGCGACGTTCTGCGGCAAGGTATACGTCTCGGAGCCTCTAGCCCTGCGGCCCCAGCAGCGCCATCCGTCGGAAGGGTTGCGAGCGTCATACAGCTGGCATTCTAACAGCGTCCCAAGCCATGGCCACAGAAACACAGAGATCTGAGAGGTCTCATCAGAAAGGCCACAAACATGTTGATCCAACTGCAAATTATGACTTACCGCGGCTGAAAGTAAGAGAGGCCATAGCGTGAGGTTCGTCAGCGGGGTAGGATGCAATGCAGATGTTGGCTTGAATTGAGTCTCAAACTCGGTGATGCAGCGAATGGCGACGGGATAAAAGAACGGCGGGAAAAAGATAGTCAAGATCGCTGCAGCGGTGGTTGTGACATTCTGGAGCGACATCCCGATGACGACCCAGACGAACGAAAAGACAGTGGTTGCGATGGCCGCCAGTTGAGGGCTCCTTCCGAAGGGTGCCATGAGGAGGAAGGACCAGCTCGCCAGAGACAATCCGAAGAGTAGATGGATTCCGATGAGGATGCCGACACTGGTGCCAGTGTAGATCTTGACTTTCCATATCACGGCAATGACGATCCACGACGGCAGATAGGCGAGTGAGAGGGTCAAGTGCCACGACCTAGGGAAAGTCAGCATCCAATCGGTGTGCGAGAACTATGGACACTGACAGAACACGGGCAGAGTCCAGCAGCCCCATAGCCTTCATATGGCTCGTGAGCCCGCTTGCGCGCTCTGCAGTCGCAGCTCCGGCCAAATGGTAGGCAATGCTCACGAAGCACACCGAGCTGGAATGAGTCCGATCAGTGTCCAGCACAGAACTGTAGGCGAAGACCTTACAAAGCGATTACAAGGAATTTCGCCACTTGGTTGATGTAGCCTGTAGCGAGATTCAATGCGATTAATGCGTTGACTAGAACGCCGTGCAGAATCCGAGGGGCGCACTGATGCGAATGTCGGAGTTATCTTGCTCATTTGTCGTTTGAGTGAACGGCCATTCTAGCGGAGTGGCGGGAGTGACACCCGTGTCCAGCTCGATGATAGCCTGGGTAGATTGTGTGTATTATCAGCTCGTCGTTTATAGTGTTTCCACTGATCGAATGTGCTCACACTCTCAACGGCCCATTGGAGAGGCAAGATTCTGACCTCGAAGTCACTAGTGTGATGAATGACGTCAACGAAAGTGAGATGTTGGTCGCCCCGAATCGTGTAGTTGAGCGTCCCATCGCTTCCTGCTGTAGGAACGTGATCAAATGTAACGCTCGCAAAGCAGCCAGAGACTCCGTTGAAGTTCTGTTGGCAAACGTCTCCGATCCGGTCGGTATCAACGCGTAAGACGGCCTCTAACTTCTTCGAAGAAAAGTCCCGAGTCATGCGAGTCATGATATCTGAGGGCGTAGGGCTTCCAGTACCGTTAGTGTCATCCGACCAGACCAACTTCAGAGAACCATCAAAGACATCAGCCAGTGGTGCGACGGGGATCATGGAGCCTAGCCCGTTCTAATCCCAGCCGGGCGAGTATATGAGAATCAACTTCGTTGCCATACAACGCAAGACGTACATTGCTTGGCTTGGAAAGAAAGACTTGGGCATATGCAAGAAAGACGCCACCCGCAATGGGTAGGATGAGGCATCGCAGTAAGTTCACCTATTGATATCGTGTTAGTCAACAAGAAGGCCTCGGATTAAGTTATCATCATACCACAGGATGTTTTGCTAGCACGATCCGGTTCTTGAGGAAGAGGGCGAAGAACTGGCGAAAGAACAGCATCCTCTTGTCAGAGTCTCGAGAACTGGATGACGCTGTGGTTGAGTTCCTTGGCAAGCCAAAGTCTTGACGTCCTTCGTCGTGACATCTTTATACTGTACGGCGGGTTTCATCGTGGCGAGAATCACAATCAAGAAGCTCTCAGGCCCAACTGAGCGGCATGGTGATGCCCGCTGCGGCGGGGGAGGATTGTCTGCGTCCGCAGTTTCTCTCACTGTGCAATACCGTTCGTCTCGCCAGCAATAGTCGAGTCAAGGTCCATGCGCGTGTCTTTCACTCGCTCGTGAACCGACAAGTGCGGTTTCCATCATGCCTGGGTTCGGCAAGTGACCTCGCAGCATCCCAGGAACCTTGCTGGCAGATTTGCGCAGCGCCGCAGCCAAGACGGTGATCAGCGGAACCACGAGATACAAGGACGTTATAGGGTTGGCGGCGCAGAAGAGGATATTGAATATGACGGGCCTTGGCGGCGTATGAGCAGAGGGCCGCAGTCACTGGACCCGCAGCAGCGTAGCATCCAACCATGCTTTGGGTTATCGACAAGCTGGCATGGGCGCTTCCACAGCCGGCAAACCTCTATGTTTCCTGGGAAAACATGGCGAAAACATGGCGATAACTGAAAAAATGTTCTCTGACATGTTCGCGACAGGAAAATGCCGAAAGTATGACACAAATATGATGTATGTTTTCCGCAAGACTTTGTCATGTTTTTCGTTGCGAACATAGCGAGAATGTTTTCCGTGTTCCCATAATGTTCCCCTGGTGAATACACTGCCAACATTTCGGGAATATACGTGCTATTCTTGCAGTATTCCTGTCAACAACATGCAGATAATCTGCCGGAAACATGCAACATGTTTCCTTCCACGCATGTTTACGACATGTTTTCTCTGCAAACATGACAAGCACACAATTCA